>JACXGI010001262.1:0-11903 GCA_016801175.1 Esox masquinongy | reverse complement strand
CCAGTGCTTGCCGGAGGAAGAGATGTACAAGTCAATCCACCCCGCTCTCCTTCCACAGGCTGTAAGGGGGCCTCTCCACACCGATAGGGATCATAGCTCATTGTACACAGCCATCGTGAACTGATTAATCTGTTGTGGACGGAAGACGTAAAGGAACGTATGTTTCCTTTTAGATCTGTAATGGAATAACGTTAATGCGCAACTTCAGAAGCAGTGTTGTCACAATGTTGCGTATGTTAGCATATTTTGAATTTCATGAGGGGGTGGGAAATTTGATCCATAGATTTTCAAAGAAGACTTTGTTCCTTTTCCGCATTTTTCAACACATATGGACCCAGAACTAAATTGAGCATCTGACCAATTGCGCAATACTTTAGTTCTGGGTTAACTAAGATTGTGAAATTCGACTCCTCTTTGTTTCATGCTGTTGCAGTCATGTGGTCTATGCAGTGTACGGAGCAGCCGTTTTGGACTGGGGGAACCAAATCCAGTCTGCCATTAATGACGGGTCTGTAAGGACGTATAATAGTGTTTCATTTTGTGAAGTACAACTGTTGTGTCATCCACCAGTGGGCCTTAGACCAGCCCGGGCCACCCAAACAAGTAAACAGCTTCGATCTGCCCACGCTGTGTTCTCTATATGTTTAGCACTTCTGAGATTATGGCATAATTATCTACTAGGTCCAAAAAGGACTCTGAAACCACTGAAATGAAAGTGTTTGTGCTGCTCATCTAGGCTTGGACAGACAGCCAATTGTTGACAGCCACCGCCTATGACGAGAACGGGATGATGGACTTATAAGAGCAGCTGGTTTTTATCTTTTCCAGTGTATTTCTGTTTGACTTCTCACCATGTAGAAAAATAGGATCTTTATGAATCAACTGAAATAAATGCAGAAGAGCTCAGTGATTTCTGTTACTGCGCTGAGTTAAAGGGCATCTTTGACAATCCAATCATCTGCTTTGTGCAGCTTATGTTCAGCACTGAGAAGGTTGAATCAAAGCCTAAAAGAAACATTTCATTCCAAAGCTGACTGAAAACAAAGCCTATTGTCTCATGCATAGTGCTATGTAAGAAATCCTCTGGGACTTTACCGTTAAGCCAGATATGAAGCAGTCTCAGATGAGCAATAAGAAAAGGAAGAACAACACGAAAGAAGATCACAAAGAACTCCCAAGTACAGAAACTTGAAAACGTTTTACAAATGGAGGACGAGTCAGAGAGAGAGACAGTGAAAGCCTGCATATCCACATTGCAGTATAATAAAAAAACAATCCCAGAGCTTTTGAAATCCGAACCTGACCTGGCTGATTCAATGGTGAATTTGCCCTGTTTTTGTCGCATCCATTTTTACTCCGGATATCAATTGCTGGGTCAGTGAAGGGCAATCTTGTGTGATGTGGGTTTGTGTGCATGCATGAACAATGAGTTGAAATGCGGTAGTAGGTAGCTAGGTCAATCCCATTTCATGGCATAAATTTGAATGAACGGCAGCATGTTTATGGTCCAAACTTAAGAGCGTTTTGATGCATTTCTTTTTGCTGCAACCTTGCATGAATGCTCTTTGGGTTTTTGAGAAGTGTGTTACAAATGAACGTAATGTAAGGGTCATGGTTGACTGAGTACTCCCTGTCACGTCAGTCCTACGCCACGCTGTGGGTTTTGCTGTTACTTCATGGCTGCAAAATTTGACATTGCCAAATCAGAAGAATTGAGAACACTGCTGCTGGCATATTTATGCTGTGTGATTGCATAACTGAAGATTATGGAAATCCAAGGCAATACCCTAGGAAGAAAAACCTATTGTTATGTAAATCAGTTACAGGATTGACATTGAGTGTGTGATAACATCTCTTTGGTTTGTCTACATCCTGCTTTAAAGAACAACTGCACCCGTCTGATTGTGACAGTGTTGCTGAGCTTGCTCATAAAGAACGGCAGCAGCCATGACATGCAGCCAAGCAAGATCCCCCTTCCCCTGACCGAATTATATTCGGCCATACTGTTTTAGCCTTTGGTTGCCCAGGCCATTTGAAATAAACATGTAGCAACCGAGGCCAATGAACCCAGGTGAGAGGATTGTGGATATGGAAGAACGGTAGCTAGCTAGTAAGGTAGCCTACCTGGCAAGCATTACTATTGGCTACATAAGCGGTGTATATTAATCCTGTCAAAATGTTCCTAAAACTATATTCAAATATTTGTACATTTTGGTAAAAATTTATATATGAAAAATGTATTTCAAACAGTGTTGTGCCCAGTGTGTGTATTTTCCAGAAAATGCCAATGTTACCCGACAAAATCTAACGTTCGGTAAACATCGATTAACATGTCACGTCAGTTTTGACATTGTGGCATCTATTAGACAAATGATGTGTAGGCTTTAATGCTTATAATGTAGCTTATATGTTGGCATTCTGCCTTTCTATGGGTCAATAGGCAGTAAAAAAAAAAAAGAGGCTATAGATAAAAGCAAAGTGCAATTGTCTAAACAAGTGTGCTTGCGTACGTGGAATTAAATTGCCCTATATAACCTTGCCTAGCCTACCACTTTAACAAAATGGAAATGCACATTCCACTATCCTGGCTAATTCTAATTGTAACCATGTTCACACCAGTTGATTTTTCCCTGGAGCCTGATTTACTTTGAGGCGATGCCATCACATGGGCAATCCAGGACATGACTTGTTGACATAATTCTAGTTCGATATCAACCCGGTATTGCATGTTGACACAATGACGGGGCACTTTGCTTTTTCAAGAAGAACGAAGTGGTGGTTCTTGCTAAGTTTATCTTTTATTTTGTGAGCAGGTATTTAGATGTTACCTGCTGTTTGGACAGATCAATCATTTCTGAACATGAAAACGGTGTCTTAGTGCTTTGGCAGTGCTGCTTCACTGACAGTACAATGTGGAACAGATGAATAACGACTGTACTATATTAAAAAACGACAAACTTTGTTTAATGTTTTTTTTGTTCGCACAGAAATACCTAAACTCTCAGTGTGATTAAAAAAGACACTAAGACAACAAACTACCGGGCTATGTTCTGTATTTCATCTCTAGCTGTGTTTCCTGTTTTCAGAGGGCCTGATACGTTTCTACCAGATTGTACTAGTCTCCTGAGGTGGGCTCGGTTTGCCCTGAATACGGAGACAATAGCCCCAGCCTACTTTTCACCCTGCGGTGTATGACAGGAAGGGATTAGCTAGCAGCACCACAGGAAATGGGCAATCCCAGCCACTCACTGGATGCATGGTGAAGAGTAGACTGGCTCTCATCTTAACCGGATGAAGCTTGAGCTTGACACAGAATGGCAGTCAGGGGTGTCAGGTTGCAAAAAACACTGCGATCAACAGCTTTAATTTACTTAGTGTATATGGATTTTATACAGGTGGAGCCCGAATGTCTTTCTCCAGCTTTATTCCGCAGTGGCCTACCTTGGCTAATTGTGGATAAAGGTTGCTCCATGAAATGAATAGCCTTCACGGCCCTTTGATATTGTAAGTGTATTGTGCACCAATACTGATTGTAAAAATCTGTTATATTAAATAAACTTAGTTTTACTTTTTTGTGTAGTTTTATTTACTTCTCTGTTTTTTTTTGTTGGAAAACTTGGTGGGCCAAGCACGGGGCTGAAATTAATTGTGGGGAACCCTCTGTCCCCAGGTATCTTTATACATACTGTTGAGAGGCAGAGAAAGAGAAAGCTAATTAGTTTTAATACTACGTGTTGGCCATGAAGAAGGGTGTCTGTATCCCTCCAAGCACAGTGTATAACTGGATCCATATTATGAATATACATCTGCATGCCTATCAAGACCGCAGAGAAAGTAATAAAGATATAGAGTAGTGGCTGATTCTTATGTTATTATATTCCAATTATGAGTTCCCAGGAAGATTGTTTCATTTATTTTATACTGTGACATTTTATAACAAGAAAGTAAGAAATTATCATTGACTTTATTTCTAGAAATGCCATAGATTCAAATACTAACAAATGATAACTTAATGTAATAAGTAAATGTTATCTTTTATATGTCAAATTTTGACTAACGGCTTAGAATAGCATCTGATTAAAAGAGAGATCATAAAGCAGTCCCAATCTTCCCAGAGAAAAGGACAAAGCTCCATCATTCACTCAAAGTTAGGCTAAAATGTCATTCACTATCTACAGTTGTGCTCAAAAGTTTGCATACCCTTGGAGAATTGGTAATATATGTACCATTTGTAAAGAAAACATGAGTGAGCAGGCAAAACACGACTTTTATTTCTTATGGGATACACATTTAACTGTAGTTCATAACTGAATGGCACAATCATAAAATAAAACATTGCAACAAAGAAAAAAAATGAAGTGAGAAAAGTCTGCATACCCTTAGTTCTTAATACTGTGTATTGCCCCCTTTAGCATCAATGACAGTGTGAGGTCTTTTTTAATAGTTTTCTATGAGGCCCCGAAATTCTTGCAGGTGTTATAGCTGCCCATTTATCTTGGCAAAATGCCTCCAGGTCATGCAAAGTCTTTGGTCATCTTGCATGAACCGCACATTTGAGATCTCCCCAGAGTGGCTCGATGATATTAAGGTCAGGAGACTGTGATGGTCACTCCAGAACCTTCATCTTTTTCTGCTGTAACCACTGGAGGGTCAACTTGGCCTTGTGCTTAGGGTCATTGTCATGCTGGAAAGTTCAAGAGCGTCCCATGCGTAGCTTTCGTGCCAAAGAATGCAAATTGTCTGCCAGTAATTTCTGATAACATTCTGCATTCATCTTGCCATCAATTTTCACAAGATTCCCTGTGCCTTTAGAGCTCACACACCCACAAAACATTTGTGAGCCACCACCATGCTTCACAGTGGGGATGGTATTCTGTTCACTATTGGCCTTGTTGATCCCTCTCCAAACATAGCGCTTATGGTTGTGACCATAAAGCTCTGTTTTGGTCTCGTCACTCCAAATTACAGTGTGCCAAAAGCTGTGAGGCGTGTCAAGGTGTTGTTGGGCGTATTGTAACCAGGCTTTTTTGTGGCATTGGCGCAGTAAGGGCTTCTTTCTGGCAACTCGACCATGCAGCTCATTTTTGTTCAAGTATCGTTGTATTTTGCTCCTTGAAACAACCACACCATCTTTTTCCAGAGCCGCCTGTATTTCTCCTGAGGTTACCTGTGGGATTTTCTTTGTATCACTTCTTCTGACAGTTTTGGCTGAAATCTTTCTTGGTCTACCTGACCTTGGTTTGGTATCAAGAGATCCCCAAATTTTCCACCTCTTAATGAGTGATTGAACAGTACTGACTGGTGTTTTGCAAGGCTTTGGATATCTTTTTATATCCTTTTCCATCTTTATAAAGTTCCATTACCTTGTTACGCAGGTCTTTTGACAGTTCTTTTCTGCTCCCCATGGCTTAGTATCTAGCCTGCTCAGTGCATCCATGTGAGAGCTAACAAACTCATTGACTATTTATACACAGACACTAATTGCAATTAGAAAAGCCACCGGTGTGGGAAATTCACCTTTAATTGCCATTTTCACCTGTGTGTGTCACCTTGTGTATCTGTAACAAGGCCAAACAATCAAGAGTATGTAAACTGTTAATCAGGGCCATTTGGGTGATTTCTGTTATCAATATGATTTGAAAAGGAGCCAAACAACTATGCGATAATAAATGGCTTAATATGATCACTATTCTTAAATAAAAGACATTTTTTTTGCATGATCAGTCATATTTTCAAAATCATTGCCAAGATTTCGCAATTTCTGCCAGGGTATGCAAACTTATGAGCACAACTGTATAATTATATCATTAAGCTGATTTTGTACCATGTTGGCCTGCATTAAAACGTGGCAACATCAAGCACAGTGTCCAGAGTCGACGGTAAACGCAGTGACACAGACTTTCCCACAGCACTTTTCAATCAACTGTATATTAAATGAATATGCAAAAATATGTAATAAAGTGCTTAGACAAGCGCCAACTTGCACCAGTCAGTCTCATGATTTGTCACCTCTTGTCCTCAGCTTCAGAATGCTCCTGCAGAGGCTGTTCTAGTTAGGGTTAGGCTGGTACAGAGGTCCCAGAACAGTGCACAAAATGGGCTTTTCAGTATGCCCGTTCCGACAGAAGTACCCAGAGACTGTATGGTCCATTTGTTGTAAAAAAAAATAATAATTTGGGATGAATAAGACACCTATACATTTTGAATAAAACATTATTTAGTTTAATGAGGCTGTCAGGTGCATAGGGCAGGGTTACACAATGCAAACTGCACAAAGCCAGCCCTGTGAGTGTCGCTCTTCAGTCATCTTTCAGTCATCTCAGCTTTCTCTGTGTCTGTGTATTGGAAACCCCCCGTTATTTAAAATAGAATTAATATGAACAAGGTTGCTGTAGTTTAACAGGCTCCCCAAGGGCAGGTATTTTCCAGGATTCATTTAAACCATGTGACCTGATTATAAAAACTCATGTTTCATCATTACCCGTATTAAACCCTGTTACAATCGATTAAACGTCATATTGTAAATGAATGGGGTTTTCATTTCTGTCATTGTCTTTGAACGTTCTTCAACTCAGACACTGTGTTCAGTAGGCCTAGTTTATTGATTTACCCTAAGTTATTGTTGCAACTCTAAGCAAAGAATATCCAAACCCTCTTTTCCAGGAGTTCGGTTAACTCCACAGTGATATGCTGGTTTTATCTCGCTAGGTGCAGAACAAGATGATGCTTATCATGGTCGGAGAGCAGTGAGTCTTCTGTTCGGCCTTGTTCACACCCACTGCCTATACAGATCACCCTGGCAGATTTACTGCCTTGAGGAATGATGGGCACTCTGCTCAAGCTACCCAGAGCAATGTGACCCTGGCGTTTGGAACGACGTCTGTCTGACAACCTCAAATGAACTGAATTGGCCTGCTTTAAACTTACTCTAGGACAATGGCAAGTATGTTTTCAAAGAAATCATTTTCACATCCCGTCTCTGACTTGAAAGGCATTTTTGATACTCTGGCGTCTACCGTAGTATGTTCCATCATTTGCATTTAAGTCACCTCCACAGAGCAATTTAAGAATTTTGTATATGCCTTATAAGATAACCAGCAAGACTACCACATATGTGACAGTCATAGTAAGTCCATTTTCCTCAATAAGGAAGTTATCAGCAATGTGAGTTCTAATAGGAACAAAGTTGTTGTTCCTTCTCACCTCCTTTTGTTGAGGTCACCATGATAGGCCTAATTGCTTTGGTTTATAGCTCTGCACCTTTTGAATCACTCAAGTAATGAAGGGCTTTTTCTTCCTGTATGGAGACGTCCTTCTTCTGAAGTGACGTGTGTCATCTGAATGGACCGGCCTTCAACAGGCTGCTGTGCACTTGGAGCCCCCATCCAGTTGCATGTTCCCAGCTGAGAGCGGCCACATGGTCAATAGGCCTTTGTTTGGGCTGACTGGCTGGCTGGCCATTCTCTGTCAGCAGCGCGGTAGACCGTAATTGTGCTGCTTATGAAACTGCTCACAGTGGGACACTCACAGCGGACAGGATGTGGGTGTCCGGAGACCTGCCACGGTGACCCCTGGTGGTGAGGTATTTGTTGCCTCCACAGGAAAGGTGTTCAGGCTTCCTAGTTGTCGTGCTCATGTTTGTAGTAGCCCAACGTTACAACAGACACATTCATTGTCGCATGCAACATGTCGTGTTAATTCCCAGAAGGAAGGAGCCATTTACTGTTTCTTTTCGTGGCTATTTCTGTTGCATTTTGTTCAAGCTGCCGTTTTCAGAAACATAACCTTTTTCAGAAACATGAGGCAGAGGCAGGCTGAATCATGTCAGTCAAAAGATAAGAAGGAAACTAGAAGCATGTACTAGGAATACAAACACATGCATATTCAGGGAACATAGACAGTTACTATCAGGTCATTCTGGGAACATAGTAAGACAAATATTTAGGTTAATTGGCAACAGGTTAGTAACATGATTGGGTATAAAAAGAGCATACCAGAGAGTATGGATTTGTTAGAAGTGAAGATTGGGAGGGGTTCACTACTCTGTGAAAGATTGTGTAGGCAAATAGTGCAACAATTTAAGAATATTTTATACATTTCTCAATATATAAATGCAAGGAATTTGGGGATCTTCGGGCACATGGGGCACTGCATTAAAAGCAGACACGATTCTGTAATGCAAATCACTGCATGGGCTCAGGAACACTTGCAAAAACCGTTGTCTGTGAACACAGTGCGTTGCTGCATCCGCAAATGCAAGTTGAAGCTCTACCATGCAAAGAATAAACCAGACAATATCCAGAAACGCTGAGGGAATATTGTCTTGTAGTCTGACAAATCAAAATTTGAAACTCTCTTTGGGAATCATGGACACCGCCCTCCGGACTAAAGAGGAGAGGAACCATCCAGCATGTTATCAGCTAGTTAGTTTATAGTTTAAAAGCCAGCATCCATGATGGTATGGGGGTGCATTAGTGCACATGGCATTGGGTGACTTGCACATCTGTGAAGGCACCATTAATGCTGAACAATATAGACAGGTTTTGGAGCAACATATGCAGCCATCCAGACAAAGTGTTTTTCAGGGAAGGCCTTGCTTATTTCAGAAAGACATTGCCAAACCACATTCTGCACGTATTGCAACAGCGTGACTCCGGAGTAAAAGTGTCCGGGTGCTAAACTGGCCTGCCTGCAGTTCAGACCTGTCACCTACTGAAAGCATTTGGTACATTATGAAACAAAAAATACGACAAAGCAGACCCCGAACTGTTGAGAAGTTGAAATCCTATATCAAGCAAGAATAGGAAAATATTTCAAAACTACAGAAATTGGTCTCTTCAGTTCCCAAACGCTTACAGAATATTTTTTTAAACGATGCAACACAGTGGTAAACATGCCCTTGTCCCAACTTTTGTGAAAAGTGTTGCTGGCATCAAATTCAAAGTGGACATGTATTTTTCCAAAAACAATACAGTTTCTCATGTTGTCTTTGCATTCTGTTTTTATTTGCATTTTACGCAGTGCACCAACTTTTTTGGAAACAGGGTTGTACTAAAACAGTTATTATCTAAGACATTCGGGGAATATAGTAAGACAGTTATTATCCATGTCATTCAGGGAACATAGTCCGACAGTTATTATCCAAGACATTCAGGGAACGTAGTAAGACAGTTATTCTTACTATGGGGGGGGCAGTGGATCAAACCATTGTGAGGAAACGGGCGGGGGTGTCACAATTTTTTGAAACTTAATAATGCGCTATTATTTGTCTATAATCAGCACAAGTGCTTTCATTGTGTCTTATTAATATTGCTGAATTTACATAGTTATGTTTACAGTTCTGTAATGGGGGGGAATCATAGTTTTGTCCAGCATGGGGGGGGGGGTTGTATCCCCCCCGGGATTTCCGCCTATGATGGAGTCCGGTTGGTGGGAGGGCCAGCGGTCTTAGCTGCAGCTGTTGTTTGTAGAAACTCGGCAGGCTTCTTTGTGTCTTGCTTTTAGATTCGAAGCGTTAATTTTTTTACATTTACTGACTAAGTGAGATAGCTCTCACCTTATATACTGTGCAACTAAGCAGCTTGGCACTATATTACCTGTCATTGACACGTGACTGGAAAAACGTTAGTCTATTATAAAAATTAGATAATCATGATGCCTTTTCAGACACCACCATCGTAGTAGTCGGCCGATACCGATTATTACATTTTTTGCATAAAATTGTCCATTACCAATTGCTGGCCGATTAATACATTTCATATTTAAAATACATTTCATATTGTAGATTCTTCAAGGTAGCCACCCTGTGCAGTGATGACAGCTTGGCAGGTTGAGAGAATGCCAAGATTGTGCAAAGCTGTTATCAAGGCAAAGAGTGGCTACTTTGAATAATTTAAAATATAAATGTGTTTTGATCTCTTTAATACCTTTTTGATTATTACATGATACCATGAATTATTTCATAGTGTTGATATCTTCAGCATTATTGTAAAACGTAGAAAATGTTAAAATTAAGTAATACCCTTGAATGAGGAATGCCCAAACTTTTGACTGGTAGTGCACATTGCTAGTTGGCCACAGGTTCTACTATTTTCCAGGCCTGTTTCTAAAGAAAATACATTTTTGGGTGGATTAAAAGTTGTTTGGTTTACTGTTGGAATAGGTGCTTAGAAAACATTCTGCTACCACTGCAAAAACTGTAATTTGGTGCACATCATCACATCCAGTATAGCATACTGATAAGATCATGGGACAAAGTACTGCCACAACACTGGCCTGATGTCTTAACGGTCCACATTTTAAGGTGGAACAGAAATATTTAGAAGAGGTTCCCATGTCTGTGCTGCATTTGACTGGCTGCCAGTGGCTCTTTACGATTGCCAGGATAGCAGCCCTTTAATCTCCGGCCTCCAGAAATGGACGAGGGCTGAATTCCTGTCTCAGTGCAGCCTTTGTCAGCTCTGGTGAGGGGCTCTGGGCATTGCTGACCCATTCCTCTGGGTTGCTATGTACTCTGTATAGAGGAGCTTTCTGCTGGAGCTCAATGCTTCCTGTTCACTGGGATCCAGCCTTGGCAGAGTAGATGCAGGCTGCACACACCTATCCCTCTCTCTCTGTCTTTTTCATGCCGACCCTTCTTCCTCCTAACCACTCCTCCCCTATCTCGGCTCAGCGCTGGCATTGCTGTTGGTTTCTATGGGAACGGTGAAACCTGTGACGGAGTGAACAGGCTGACGTATTCCCTGCGCCATGCCAACCGCACAGTGGCCGGAGTGCAGAAGCTGGTAAGACTCCAAATCCCATAAATGCCATAACACCCCAGGTCAAATTGCCACTGTCAGAACCATAACAAAGGCAGGGCACTCCATTAACTGAAAACATTCTACTGTAACAGTTATCCTACCATAAGGAGCATTGATTCTCCTGATAACCCTAGAGATACTTCATTATGTATTAAACTATTGTCTTTTTGATTGTGTTCTGTGGCTGTCCCCATAAGAAGTGGGTGGATTTTAACCTTGCGTTTCTCTCCCTTTTCCTGCTACCTAGGTATGGGACAGCACAGGGTCCCTGAACAAGACCGTGGATGGCAGTCTGGGCCAGCTGGAGGGCCAATACGCCAAGCACACGGACCACCTTTCCATTATCCAGAAGCTGCAGGGCCAGCTGCACGAACTGGTGAGGCAGATGGGGGAGATCCCCTTCTGGGGCAACAGAGACGTCTCCCTGGAGGAGCTGGCGGTCAACATCGAGCTCTACGACTGGTACAGGTGAGGGAGATCAGCGGGACAGGAGGGCCCGATGCAGGAACCACCGTACCTGTCTGGGGGTTTCCATTGTTTGCCAAAAACCTGAACCGGAATGCTTTGTTGGTTGCCTTATTTGACTGTTTTATATGAATGTAGTTTTTTTTCCAGCTTTCATTTTATTGTATTGTACAGCTCTGTAGCTGTTTTTTCAAGGTAGGGATTAGCTCGTTGGTGTCACATTCACGTAGTGGATGTTCGTTTGATGGAGCGTGAATAGAGCCACGCAGATTTCTCTCTGACAGAAATCCTGCATTATATCCCTCATAGATTTGTCTACGCTTATGTTGTGCCACATGTAGATACTGCTAGGTCATTAACAGATCACATAATCTCATAGAATATGACCAAACTAATATGAACTTTGATTTCTCCAGAAAAGCATGTCAAATGAAGAGTAGTTGGGGAGACGAAACTGGATGATACCCAGAAAATGCTACATTGTCAGCACACTCCACAGTTGAAATGATCCTCCTGCCAGTCACTCACGGAGGTTCATCTGGAGTTGTGTCAGTGTGAAAGGAGCTAGTCATAGAGATTTATCTGGAGTTGGGTCAATGTGAAAGGAGCTAGTCAGGGAGGTTCATTTGGAGTTGG
>JACXGI010001261.1:0-97900 GCA_016801175.1 Esox masquinongy | reverse complement strand
CTCCTGCCGTTTTAAACTTAGGAGGACATAAGGTCCTGGCACACACCTGAGGAGTACCAGGCTTGAAAGACCCGTTGCTGTCCCGGTCCAAAGTCCTCCTGGTTGTGTTGCAGATCAAGACGATACCTGACGATTTCAGCTGCCACTGTGCTGACACCTCCCCCTCCTCGTGTTGTCCTTGTCCATCTGGTCATACTTCTGACCAGGACTAAGTTTAACTAGACTCTGGACTCAGCCCACGTGCACTTATTAATTATTACAATTGTACTCTTAATATGTTTACCCGGTACAGCCAGAAGAGGACTGGTCACCCCTCTGAGCCTGGGTCCTCTCTAGGTTTCTTCCTAAATTTCAGCCTTCTTAGGGAGTTTTTCCTAGCCACTGAAATTCAACACTACTGTTGTTTGCCCCTTGGGGTTTTAAGGCCGGGTGTTTTGTAAAAGCACTTTGTGACAACTGTTGATGTAAAAAGGGCTTTATAAATAAATTTGATTGATTGATTAAAGGAACTGCAGGAATTTCTGGCAAGTACTGGCTGTGTGCTACATGTGACAACAATCTCCTGTATTCTTCATATGAATGGGCTATGGGGTAGGGTGGCAAGACGGAAGCCTTTTCTTACAAAGAAAAACATCCAAGCCCGGCTGAAGTTTGCAAAAACAAACATCAAGTCCCCCAAAAGTACGCGGGAAAATGTGTTATGGTCTGATAAAACCAAGGTTGAACTTTTTGGCCATAATTCCAAAAGGTATTTTTGGCGCAAATCAACACTGCAAATCACCCAAAGAACACCATACCCACAGTGAAGCATGGTGGTGGCAGCATCGTGCTTTGGGGCTGTTTGCTTTGGGGCTGTTTGCTGTTTTGCTTTGGGGAAAATACCAGGCAATTTTGCCACAAAACCTTCTGGCGTCCGTTAGAAAGCTGAAGATGAAGAGGAAGTTCACCTTTCAGCATGACAACGACCCAAAGCACACATTCCAAATCCACAAAAGCATGGCCTCATCAGAAGAAGATTAACGTTTTGGAATGGCCCAGCCAGATCCCAGACCTGAAACCAATTGATCATCTGTGGGGTGATCTGAAGAGGGCTGTGCACAGGAGATGTCCTTGCAATCTGACAGATTTAGAGCGCTTTTGCAAAGAAGAGTGGACAAATATTGCCACGTCAAGATGTGCCATGCTAATAGACTCCTACCCAAAAAGACTGAGTGCTGTATTAAAAGCAAAAGGTGCTTCAACAAAGTATTAGTTTAAGGGTGTGCACACTTATGATACCTAAAGTGGTACACATTTACTCTCCAGAGAGGCATCTTCACTTTGAAAAAAAAAAGAGAATTTCAGGTATAATTTTAATAGTCAAGACTACCCGTGTAACTTCAAATACAATTTGTTGGACACTGGTGTTTTTAAAACAGCAGACTATAGATGTTCTGGTATGCAGCTAATCCCACTTTAACTAAGTGTTTACACAGTAATAGGGCCAGCAGTAAATCTCTGACTGTGTGGGATGAAACTGAATGAAAGGAAATATCCAGTGTTATTCTTCAATATCAGGTCACCTTGGTTTCCAATTTCATATATCAGTTGCAACTCCAAACACAGGAATGTACAGAGAGACATCTCCCCACCTCTCAACTAAGGAAGGGAATGTTTTCAAGAGCCTTCCTAGTTAGCAAAATTATAAAGACGTCTAAAAGAAGTTTGTTTAATTTTAGGCTCTGAATAAAGGATGTATTTTCCATGTTAAAAATACCTCTTCTTCTGACATTTAAATATAGGACTGTGATTTCTTGCTAAGTGGGATGTCACCTTCACTGTATAAGCTCATACTCTAAACCACACACCTTCCCGCATGAAGTCCAAACTTGAGGTCTTCTTAGGATCCCAAAAGAAGATTTTTTGCTAATTAGATGTCTGTTATCAATTAGAAGTGAATTAATACTTTGCTTGAACGTCTATGCATTACTCTATTCACAATTCTATTACAAATCATGCTACTAACCCTAGAAATACTAAAAAGGGGGACAAAATGCAATGCTGCCAAGGAGGCTGGCATCCATTTTATTTTGTTTATTTAATGAAGTTGTCATGTGCTTTCACCAAACATAGCTTGTTCATCGACAAACTTGGGTCGCAGATTTTAGCGAGATTATACAAAGCTCTTGTGACTTCTAGAATCTCGTCAGGGGGTGCTGAGTCTACAAATAGAGGTAGTCGCAGCGCTTTTCAGTTGTCTACCAGCAATGTTCATTGGTCCAGCATAACTCACACCCAATGTCCTTGTGAGAATATGGCAGTGCATCCAACCGGCCTCACAACTGCACAACCACATGGACAGATCATGAAACTGGGGGTTTGCGCAACCACATGGACAGATCATGAAACTGGGGGTTTGCGCAACCACATAGACAGATCATGAAACTGGGGGATTGCACAACCACATGGACAGATCATGAAATTGGGGGTTTGCACAACCAAATCATTTTTGCACATACTGTCACAAACATACTCAGGAAAGTGCATCCGCGTGCTCGTATAGTCCTTACCAGGGTGTTCACTGCAGTTCGCAAACGCGATTGGCTCTGGATTGATGTGTACAACAGTGTTCGCCTCCAATATCCTGTAACTTGGGACAACCGTTAAAGAAGACAACTTTCCAATGGCCCCAATCAACTGCCTAAATAACTATATGTGAGGATATGTCATGCTGCATGACGCAAGCAACCACAGATACTGACTGGTTCTCTGAATCACTGATTTTAATGTATAAGTGACCAAAAGATGCGTATCTCTTTTCCCAGTCATTTGAAGATCAATAAGGGCCTGATGATTTAATTTCAATAGGCTGATTTCCTTAGACAAACA
The DNA here is from genome assembly GCA_016801175.1 of Esox masquinongy. Classification (NCBI taxonomy): domain Eukaryota; kingdom Metazoa; phylum Chordata; class Actinopteri; order Esociformes; family Esocidae; genus Esox; species Esox masquinongy. Next base: position 95,032 of record JACXGI010001261.1, on the reverse strand, counting down.
GTAACTCAGTAAAATCTTAGAAACTGTTGCATGCTGTGTGTATATTTTTGTTCAGTGTACATGATGCAATATCTGACCAAGTAGATACCACCCACTGAACAAAATAATTTGAAATCCGTTTCGATCCGTTTCCTTTTGAAAGATGTCTTTTAACATCCTTTGCTCAGTGGGTGACTCCAAAAACAAAGGGTTATAAGGGGCCTGTTCTCCAGAACAATCTGACCTAAGTTTCAACACCAAGAAAAACACTGATATGAAGGAACCGTTATATGGGCGTCAGGTACAAGCCGTTCACTTTATCTTTGACTGAACGTACGTGTTGGCAGAGGGTTTGTCTAAATAGCACACCACCCTAAAACCAAAGAAACAGAAATTTGAAAGGATCAGCTGGTAGTGGACATACCAAGATACTGATGTTATGCTTAAGCGTAATGAAATCATGTCTGTAAGCATTTTTTTCATCTTCCATTTTAAGGAGGGTTGATACAGTATTCAAGTGGATTTCAGAAATGTTTTTAGAAGACTTGAAAAGACATTGAACATTGCCTGAGGATATCCTCCATAAGATCAATATCTTTGTAGCTACACTTTGTTCATTGCACTTAAAACATATTTTAGATATTCTATGGGTACAATGCCCGATCTGCAAAACAACGTCTTTTCAACCATACTGTAAATCACAGGATATTTTGTATTGTAGGAACATGTAAGCCAACTATATTGTGTCTGAGGGTATGTTCCAACAGAGAAGACAGAACAGTACACAAAGGGGCTGTGTTTTTCCTTTCATAGGGGATGAATAACGGAAGGCCTTCTCCCTGGTGACTCCAGGTGCTTAACAACTTCTTTGCTTGTTCTATACTTCACATAGTTCAGTATCAGTCATGTGATCAGCCAGGGTTTCGCTTTCCATAGAAACCAAAGCACAGAGAAAGACAAAGAGAGACAGAGAGAGAGAGACAGAGAGCCATGGAAACACATTTTTTTAACGGAGCTACAATATTTGCTGTGAGGTTTAGACAGGTGCCTCATTTAGTGTTAAAATCATCTTTACCAAACTGTTATAAACATGTCAATGTTGATACTAGAAATTAAACATTCAAATTAACAGACTAATAAAAGTAATGTTTACACTGTCAACAACTACTTCTCTCTAAACATTAACATTTAAGCCGAGAGATAATTTATTTTCCCTAAGGGCAAGTTTGCCTTTGAAAATTACAAATATGCAGCTGTTTCCTAACAGAATACATAATTGTCCAAGAAAAACTTCCGCTCAGGGACAATAAAGTATTATCCCATAATCTCTCTGAACTCCAATGTTATGACTAAAGTCAGAGAGAATGCTTTGTTTTCTATATAAACACTGCCTTTTAATTTAACCTTACCTTTCAATTTAACGCACTGACTGCTGCTCACATGAGCCAAATATATTACCATGGAGGGAGCTTGGAGGGGGCATGAACCCTCTGTGTTAAAATGTATGAGGTGGGGTTAATAACTAACACCCTGCTTGGCAGCTGGGTATATCCATCTGAACAGCATATGTAACACAGCAAGTAATACTAAACAGGACCAGTCTATTAATAATAATAGACTTCCCACACTTCTACATCTGCTGAAACAGAAGCTTTCAGACATCACACTTCCAATATTTAAAAAAAAATATATATGACACCTTATGAATCCTAACTTGGAGTCAGAGCCATCAATCAGTCAATGAACCAATGCAAATGTGCAAATAACTAGTGTTGTGCAATAGTTTTGCAACTTCAAATGGATTTATTTCTGGATGGATTTGTTACACTAGTTGAATACTTGTTGTCCAATGTTTCAATTTAAAAAGGTTGGATACATTTCTACATGCACTGCTTATTATCTGCACAACAGATACTGCAATCAATAATTTCTCTTTATATTGTCAATTTGATTCCCTTGTAGGATGATGTAATCTGAACTATGCACTTGTTTTTCCAACCTAAAGCTAAAATAAAAATAAGTTATATATATATATTGTTTTTATATATTTGTTTTTATATAACTATATTACATAAAAAAGTTATTTAATATAAATGGATTCAATAATAGTGTCTACTTGTTAAATTATTATTGATCTTTTGTTTAGGACTGACATTGATATGTAGAGGAAGAGAGAACTGGTGTAAGGTGTAAGGTGAGACTGTTCAGTCTCAAGGGACTTTTCTCTCCAATATTAACTATAAGATCTCAATAAATATTTCACAGGCTGCATTTACAGGTAACCCAATTCTGACTGGACTGATCTCAGGCAACATTTACACAGGAAGCTCAATTCTGACCTCTTAGTCAATTACAGGCAAAAGGGCTAATCTGACTGATCAAATTCAAAGGACTGATTACACACTTCATAATTGTTTTAAACAGTCACATATTGCATGCAGGAAGCATATTTTAAATGCATTTCAGAATCTAATATTTACTGGGCTCTTCAGTGCCCTAAATTCATTTTCCTAAAAAATAGTAAAAAAAGAAAATGGATTTCTTTTCTATCACAGCAACCACAGCAACAAATCTTTTGAACCATACTGTAAATCACAGGATATTTCGTATGGTTGGAGCATGTAGAGTGTACGTTTCAAAAAAGACAGAACAGTACACAAAGGGGCAGTGTTGTTCCTTTCATAGTGGATGAAAAACAGAAGGCCTTTTCCCTGGTGACTCCAGGTGCCTAGCAACTTCTTTCCTGGTTTTAAACTTTTGATTCCATTGACTTAAGATTCCACCCACTTAAGATTCCACTGATTTCAGAGTCCTCTGTCATCACTTCTTTGCTGACATAATTTTTTGTCACCTGCATGTGTAACGGGATCTCGTCAGTGACTGTTTAGAGCTCTTATGGTTAAGTTGCTGATTGGTGGCCTGTAACAAGGCCTCATGAAAGGGATATCAGGCTGCCTTAACACAGGCACGTATTGATCCTTATGACAGCTTTTGACACCTTCTCAGTGGCTGAAAAAAAAAGATCACAAACTGCAAAAGTAAAAAAAAAGATTTTCCCATGGTGTACAGATGTGTGCAGGCGCTTATTATATTAAACAACAGTAAAGTATACGAAGCAAAAGCCATCTTTATTAAAAAGCAGGTGAAGTGCAGTCAACGCTGCACAACGAACACACATTAACTTGTAATGAATGGACACAGGTGGACAATGTAGACATTGCGTCATTGTCAAAAAACACTGTGGCCTTCATACTTGGTCTGCTCCTAAACCAGGCCCCCTTCCCTCTTTTCACTGCCATACAGATGGCATCTGTCTGTAGCTCAGGTAAGCCACTTTAATACAGTTACAGTATCGTTTTCTGAATGTTCATATCAAAACAATCACACCCTCAACACAGAAAATTACTATTCCCATCAAACAAATACGTCTTTCACAGTCTTTTACAAAACTTTTTTTACAAAACAAACAGTAAAAAAGTTTCATAAGAAAATCCAACAAAAAAACAAAACACAATTTCTTAAAAAGATATTTAAAAACAAATTCTGTAATAAAAACATATCCAGCTTCATGATTTTTTTCTGAAAGCGTCAGTCAAATGTAATCTGTTTACCGGCCTCACTTCCATTCAGAAACCTAGGTAATGCTTCATAAAGAAATGTCATTGAAAAGATAATGATTGAGTATTTAAGATATCACTGCTAAAGTAACTAACATGTAATGTAGAGTTGTTGCCTGAAGCTATAGAAATAATATAATGTTTGTAATTTAAAGAATAAATGGACAGAATTTTAAATGATTAGAAATGGATAATCATAAAAAAACAAATGCTATATCAATGATCATGTTTATGAGTTGTATCATTAAGTTCAATGGATATGCACAGTTGACAAATAATTCTCCTCATAAAACCTTGTAATTTAATGAACACAGTTTGTACTGAGCTAATCAATAATCTTTGTTTACCTCACCAAATGAACACTGTCCTTTCCGTTTTCTCACACAGCCAGCATTGAACTTACATGCTTTGCTGTCAGAAAAGATATTACAGAGTCAAATCCAACAAAATTATTGGTGAAAAAAAACACATCACTTCATTGTGGAGTCTCTTTGGGATCCATCGTGCCCTTTTTAGACATACAATTAAAATAAGTGTAGAATATCGTTTTTTGGTTGTGTACAAAAAGTCCTTATGCCATCCATTGTCCTGTCAGACATAATCTTTCCTCTCAAAACCGGGACCACCTGGGGCAGACCGCGGGGCAGAATACGCCATTCGGGAGGGGTTGTACCTCTTCTCCCGAGGGGGACAGGAACAGCAGAGGAGGCTCCCCCCAAGGATCATCAGGGCTGAGGCTCCCCAGCCGATGTAAAGTGCTGCTCCCAGCTCCCTGCGTTGAGCATCTGTTAGCAGCGGGTTGTAGAAGTCCCTGATGATAGTATTGGCCGACCAGGACACTGGGATCAACTGCATGACTCCTGACACAATAAAGAATACCCCTGAGATTATCATAACTTTAGATTTCGATGCTTCGTCCTCGATGCAATTGGTACACTTAGCCCCGGCGATGGCGACGAGCACCGCCAGGATGGCCAGGAGGATTGAGATGACCGTGAGGGCCCTGGCAGCCTGGAGGTCCTGGGAGAGGGCCAGCATGGAGTCGTAGACCTTACACTGCATCTGGCCCGTGCTCTGGACCACGCAGGTCATCCACAGGCCCTCCCAGATGACCTGGGCAGTGACGATGTTGCTGCCGATAAAAGCTGTGACTCTCCACATGGGCAGGGCGCAGGCCACTATGGCAATGATCCATCCTAAGATGCACAGAGCGATCCCCACTAACTCCAACCCAGCAGACATGGCGGCACCTCTGTAGTTGCTGGAGATGCTTCTGTGCTCCTTTCAGCGCTCTGTGTTCAGTCACACCTGACCTAAGACACCTAGGGGAACCGACAGTGGATCAGAGATGAAGAGACAAGCCAAAGCCAGAGACACTAACGCCAATTAACTAAATGAATCCCCTGGTACCTGTAAGTGTGTTGAGTGGAATGTTCTGGGGCTGCAAGGAAGAAAAGTATCCTTTATATCTCAGATCAGGTGAAGGGAGGAGTCCTGAAAGAAGATGACATCACATAGAAAAGGAAAGACCGAAGCGTTCTCTCTGTCCATGCTGCTCTAAAAGGACAAGTGCTATCGGTTTACATGACTGCTCTCACAATGGCTTTAGCTACAATGGAGGCCATTTACTGTTCAACAGGCACACAAACAGGCACTTGAAAGCGTAGTTTTAGAAGTGAAGCAATAAAACATATTTTGGAAGTATGTAATTTTGTCTGATTCATTAATGAAGATAAGTAATGCTGTTGTCCAGCAGTAACCGGCTGTCGCTTTCCATGTTGGTGGTTTTGCTCCGTACATAACCCTACAAAAAAGCAACCAAAAGAGACTTTTGCTAATGATTGATGAACTCAGATACAAGTAGTCCTTAAACCTTAACTCCTGAATTGATGGAAATGTCTTTTGGACATCTTTTATTATACACAATTGTGCTCATAAGTTTGAAATACCCTGGCAGAAATTGTGATATTTTGGCATTGATTTTGAAAATATGACTGATCATGCAAAAAAATCATTTTTATTTAAGGATAGTGATCATATGAAGCCATTTATTATCACATAGTTGTATGGCTCCTTTTTAAATCATAATGGTAACAGACAACACCCAAATAGCCCTGATGAAAAGTTTACATACCCTTGAATGTTTGGCCTTGTTACAGACACACAAGGTGACACACACAGATGAAAATGGCAATTAAAGGTGAACTTCCCACACCTGTGGCTTTTTAAATTGCAATTAGTGTCTGTGTATAAATAGTCAATGAAGGTTCTGGAGTGGCCATCACAGTCTCCAGACCATAATATCATCGAGCCACTCTGGGAAGATCTCAAACGTACAGTTCATGCAAGACGACCAAAGTCTTTGCATGACCTGGAGGCGTTTTGCCAAGGCGAATGGGCAGCAATACCACCTGCAAGAATTCGGGTCCTCATAGACAACTATTACAAAAGACTACATGCTGTCATTGATGCGAAAGGGGGCAATACACAATATTAAGAACTAAGGGTATGCAGACTTTTGAACAGGGGTCAGTTAATTTTTTTCTTTGTTGCCATGTTTTGTTTATGATCGTGCCATTCTGTTATGACCTACAGTTGAATGTGAATCCCAAAAGAAATAAAAGACATGTGTTTTGCCTACTCACTCATGTTTTCTTTTCAAATGGTACATATACCAATTCTCCAAGGGTATGCAAACTGTATATTTTTTGGTCATGTCCCAAAACAGATGTCTTGAATGGAATTAGATTTGGTCTGATCTAGGCCAGATGTTTTTGGTCCAAACATAAACATCTATAAAAGTTTGAAAAGAAAAGTATAGTTCTGAACAGAAAAGTACAGTACAGTCAAATGTATAGTTCAGCACAGTGTACTGTATTGTACCCTACTTTATTCAAATGAATTATCTACTGACCTACAATGTATTGCATTATACTACATGGTATAATACTTTACTGTACTGAACTGAATTGCACGTTTCTGTTCTGTACTTTAAAATCTAAACAAATAAAAAAATTGGTGTCTAAACTTTTGACCGGTACTGTACCAGCTAGCTAGCAAGTGTTGATAATAATGTGTGGCAGCCTGCATTACAACCACTTTTGATAGGTTACGTGACCAAAATAACTATCAACACGAAGGGAAGAATGAAATGTGATTTGTTTACTTCCAAATACAAAATGACTGACCCTCTGCCTTGCATCAAGCTAACAACTCCTTTACCTGTAATTGTGTTAACAGCATTGCCTGTTGGGCCTTATTGCTTGAGTATTCTGCTGTTCCCTACATTGCTCCATTGTACCCAACTTTGCCATGCTGTCCGTTTTGTCATGGCTTGGTTTATGTCCAATCCTAAACCCTGTTGTGACAGAACCTAGAATGAGCAGTTAATTCTTGAAAACCCACTGTGAGTCAAAGCTGTTCTTTAAGAAAGAGTGGGAAAAAATTCCACAACATTGATTTGAGAAACTGACAGGAAGTGTCTGGTTGTTGAACAGTGACAGCCACTTATTGAGCTACCAAGGTGAATGCACTTACTGAATGTTGCCTTGGATAAGAGCGTCTGCTAAATGGCTAAAATGTGAAATGTTAGTTTCTGGAACCAGTCTATTGAATAATTGGTTAATCAATAGACTGTTATGCAGAGCAATTTACAAGGTAGATAAATAAGAACAAATCAGTGACAGCAAGAAAAAATATTTCTGTAACTATTAATGAGTATGATATTGTAGCTGAATAGTCTAACGGTTTGTTCTGTAAGTTGGACTCATTTAAAAAATCATCACTGTCAGATAAAGTCAGATAAAGTAATGCATTGCAAAAACGAAATATTTTGGACTGGATCTTTTTTAAGTACAAAAACAAGGCCAAAAAAGTATATTATTTGGGGGGGGGGTCCTAAAACTCCATAAAATCTATGGTATTTCCATTTAAAAACAATTCCATGCATTAACATAATTCAGGGTTTTTAGGAAAAAATAAGGGAAAAATTTATTTAAGAATTTGTATTTTAATATAAATTTTTACATTCTGAACTGAAAATTATCTTCATTTCAACATCCAAAAAATAAGTATTTTTAAATGTCTGGATTTATTTTTTCAAAATCCAGAAAATGTTTACCTTTAAATTGAAACATAAGATGAACCTCCTTTAAACATGTGGAACATAAATATTGTACATAGATATGTTTTCAATGTAATTGTGATGTTGAGTGCTGTTTGCTGGGCTTAGAGCAATCATTCTGTCACAGAATTTTTGAAGTAGCTGTTAAGAGAAGATTGTCTGACCTCAGTTCCTCTGACCTCAGTTCCTTGGCTACAAGCTGTCTTGTTCATTCTATTTCATCTGGTCTAACGGTTATGTCTTTTTGTCACGGACTCCAGCGCCCTTGAATTCCTCCCAACTAGGAGTGTCTCCCCTAGATATGCCTCAGACACTGGGATAATAGACTTTGCCCCCTAACATTCCATGACCCAGTGTTGACAACTAACTCTGACGATCCATTTTGCTGTGAAACGGCCTCATTGTTCTGGGGGCCATTTTGAAATGGCTGAAAGTCGGGGTCTGAGTAATGCTCTTTGTTATCTGAGGGCTAACAGATATTTGAAATTTAGCCAGGTACGTAGATAGCAGAAATGAAAGAGAGTCCAACTCAACACATCATTACCATGGATACCCAAAGTTCGCTGAAGGAAAACCCTGCTATTTCCTGAATTAATGACAAAGAGACAGTTTTCTGATGCAGTATTAGAAGATTACAGTATTATAAGACACATGCAAATTACAGTATTATAAGAGTTTGCATGTGTCTTTGATTGGCAGCAGACTGTATAACAAGTAGCACAGAAATGTCCCATGTGACAGACCACTTAACAATTTGAATGAAATTGTAAGCACTTACCGTTTAGAAAAAGTTTTTTTTTGTGTTCATCTTAAAATATTTGACGTAAAGATAGTAGGCTAATATAAAACACTTTTATTGTGAAATTGACATATAATGAACATTACAATAATTTGTTTTCACACTCCACAAAAGCTATATGGACGACAAAATCTATTATTCAATCAGTCTATAGAATATGAAATGTAACAACACAAATGGTTTCAATTAATCTTGCAAATATAGAATACAATAATATTTACACTTATGTATATTAGGCATACTGTATAAAAAAAATCCATGAAGTCCAGTTAGATGTTGTTCTTATATCTTAAACAAGCCAGTAAAAAGCTATTATTTTCACATAATATAACAAAATAACTGGTATCAGATGTCCTTTGTCTACTTGGAGTGAACAGAAAGCAGCTGTTGTCATACATCAGTGATCTGTTCAGACATAGTCCCCTTTGTCAAATCCGCTGGGGGCCACAGACCGGGTTGGGGAGTACAACATTCGAGAGGGCGGCCCTGTATATCTCTTCTCAGGCTGTTGGGGACAACTACAGCACAGGATGCACCCCCCAATGAGGAGAAAAGCGGCTGCAGCCCAGCCAAGGTAGAGAGCCCCTCCAATCTCCCTCTTCTGAGCATCGATGGTGATGGGACTGTAGAAGTCCACGATGATGCTATGGGCCGACCAGGACACAGGGATGAGCTGGGTCAGCGATGTCACAATGAAGACCACCCCAGCTCCAGTCATTATCTTGGCCTTGGTAGTCTCATCCTGCACACAGTTGGTACATTTAGCCCCGACCACGGCCACCAGCACCCCCATGATGCCCAGGACTATAGAGATGACTGTTAGTGCTCTGGCAGCCTGGAGGTCCTGTGGTAGAGCCAGCATGGAGTCATAGACTTTACACTGCATCTGGCCCGTGCTCTGGACCACACAGCTCATCCAGATGCCCTCCCAGATGGTCTGAGCCGTAACAATGTTGACCCCGATGAATGCAGACACCTTCCACATGGGCAGGGCGCAGGACATAATGCTGGATATCCATCCCAGGACAGCTATGATCAACCCTAGGATCTCTAGTCCCAAAATAGCCATTTTGTCGTGATGTTGTGCTCTGCAAGCAAGTATACTGGTGTCCTTGCTCTCCTCACTACCGTAACTCTATGCTCAGAAGAGTTTCACTGTCTGGTTTCTGCTCTGGAATTCTCACTGCCTGTGTACTCAGCGCTATCATTACACTACAATGGATGAAGGGGGAGTCCTATGGAGGTTAGCCTGGTGGTTTTCAGATATTTTCCTCTTTTATTTTCCTAACCAGACCTACAAAGAGATTAATGATTGAACGGTTGCGCCATGGTAGCTTCCTCAGTGTTTGGGTTGAAGAAGAAGGTCAATAACTGGCCAAGGTCTCTGATGCTAAATGGTTAAAGGATAACGAAATGGTTAAAAATGGACCAGGTAGTACTTATAAGGAATTGGGAATAGCAAACTCCTGTGAAATGTCCATAGTTGTCTCCCAACTGATCATTGTAATTGTTATGTTATGTTCACACCAAGACACCAGCAGAAATATCTCTGTCTTTATAGTGTACATTTGTTCTGTCGTACTGACAACCCTGAGAGAGAGAGAGCTGGGTAGGAACACGGTGGTGGCCATCTGTAGTTAAACACTATTGGCTAGTTTCTAAACCAAACATGCCGATAAACATGCATGGAAGGCTATTGGTTTTGATAATATAGTGTCTACTTTAAACAAACTTCTGTCATACTACCAATATTTGCTGAATATTTTTCAGTCTCGTTTTCAACGTTAGCAATAAGCCTTGACTCTGTCTAAGCTCTGACCTATTCTAACTGACATCATTTGAAGCTAATTATTGCTTTCTTCTTACCAGATAACAATATTTTGTTGATGATTGGGTTACAATTATTGCAGTTGTGCATTTATTTAGTGTACACATGTTTCACTGCCAGGAGAGAGCAGGTCTTAATTTTATCTTGAGGTTCCTTTATCAATGAAATGTTTTACAAAAACTCTCAAAAACGCCTGAATCAAGTATATATTTGGATTCATTTTTCTTTTGATTTGAGCATAAAAAATGTTCATATTCCCCGATTTCTTTCATTGAATTTTTCTAGCAGTGGCTATAGGTTTTAAAGAAAACTAAACCATGGATTACTGTTTTTCTGGGCACATATATTACTGCGCAAATATTGCATTGCAGGTTTAATTGGATTGAGACATAAGTCTATGCTTCTAGACAGATTTAATATTGTTTTCCCAATTAATATTGTTTCTTAGGCTAGAATCAAATATAAACAAAGTCAGAGTCCATTTGTCAGATCAATGGGATCATTATGGCTGATGTTCATCCATGATTACAGTGTGGGTTACCTACGTCCCCTTTTAATGGCCACATTTATCTCTGGGTCAGTTTCACTCCACCAGCGGAACAGTGCACAATGCAAAGTAACAGAGGGCAGTCCCCATGGAAAACAAATGGGTCATTGTTGCTGCTTGCATTTGCATTGAAATCTAAAACTTAATTTATGTGGGGTAAAGGGGCTGTGTTGGTGATCTGTGTGGTGTTGCTACGCCATGCAGGAATTCCTGCCTTATTGCAAAAGCTCCCAGGAGCAGAAGCCTATCTTGATGTACAACAACGCCCCCTAGACAGGATGCTAGTTTACTGAGCCTTTCTTATGTTTTCATCTATTTCTTCAGACCCCGTGTTTTAGACAAAATGTCCTGTCTCAGTGTTTAGTTGGGAGCCTGACTGTATTAAGCATGTTTTGTCCTTAAGAATTAGCACAGGTATGTGAGGTTAATTTAGGGTATGTGTTAGGGTATTTCACATATTCCTGTGGAGATATCATTGGCAATAAGACCACTTTCAGTGGCGAATCTGTAGCATAAGCCAATGTAACAGAGCATACTTGTCAGTGTGATGTATACTATTTTATACAAATATAGCACAGAGCATGATTACTGAAATTATGGTATCAAATGGTTGCATATTCTGTAGTTGCCATGGTAAAGAGAATAAAAAAAATATAACATTATTGCATAATGAGCATAACTCAAGGTAAGCTGAAATGTTTATTTATATATAAAAAAAAAACATTCACATTTTCAAGATCCAAAAATTACCGCGAAAACAGTAATTAGCAAAAATCATTGAAAAATATATATATTTTAATGACTTTTTCACATCACATTTAATTTGCTATGCTATTTTTGTACCAGAAAATGTAAAATATATTTTCCTAATCCTACCATCGGATTTACTTTACTTGACTCCAACTCTACAGAAGTCATATGGACATGCAAAAAATATCTAACATTAATTGTAAGTTTCTAATACTCTTATCAACATGATAGCATTTATTCTGTGCTACGCCTATAGCCTGCTGTCAGGAAAAAAAGTGGGCAGGTTATCTCAGCGGTCCCATCAGCCTCAAGGGCTATCTTGATACCAATCCCATTGAACACAGACTCTCACACATAGTCCCTTCTTGTATATCCATTCACAGACATCGGAGATTTGACAGCTGAGTAGTCGACCGACCTGTGGGGTCCGGACCCTGCCCCGCTCCTCTCCTGTATTGCCTTCGGCGGACAAGAGCAGCACAGCAAAGCTCCCCCAACGAGGAGCAGACAGGAGGCAGCCCATCCAAAATAAAGCGAGTTCCCAAACTCCCTCTTCCCAGTCTCCTCGAGCATTGGGTCGTAGAAGTCCAGGACGATCGCGTTAGCCGTCCACGACACAGCCGTCAGCAACAGCAGCCCTGCCACGATGAAGGTCACACCGGACCCCAGAACCATGCGGGGCTTGTTGCCCATGTCCGAGCTGCAGTTGGTGCACTTGGCCCCGGCTACAGACAGGCCGATGCCAACGATACACAGCACCATAGAGACAATGACCAGGGCTCTGGCCGCCTGTAGGTGCACTGGCAGCCCTAGCATGGAGTCGTGGACCTTGCAGTGCATCTGGCCCGTGCTCTGCACTGAACAGTTCATCCACAGGCCCTCCCAGATCACCTGAGAGATGACAATGTTCTGGCCGATGTAGGCGGCTACTCTCCACATGGGAAGACCGCACGCCACCATGACCCCCAGCCAGCCAGACACACACAAGATCATAGCCAGGATCTCCAGGCCGGCTGAGGCCATACCTGGAACTAGTTTCTCCCTGTCTTCTTGGTGATCCCGTCCTGGTCTTGGTCTGTGGCTGTAGTTCTTTGGGCTAGGTTCAGCAGCAGCAGTCACTCCCTATCCCTGAGTCTCTCAGGTATGGTCTGGATAGAAGACACTCTGTTTCTCAGAGCACAGCCCTCTTAAGATGAAGGCGATATCGGATCTCCTTGGCTTAGAGTGCCCTGGATAAAGCTTTAGTCAGTTAGAGAGAGACTGGGAGAAAGAAATTCTACCTTGTTTTATAAAGCGAAGAAGATTGGAAGGTGGAGTCAATTTTAAGGTGGTAACACGTTAACATTCAAATGACATGTGAAGATATGTTTTTGCTTCACTCACAGTTTTATCGACAGGTAGCCATCAGGGCAAAGTGAGGATTGTGTCAATATTTCAAATGAGAGGCACTATGGCCTTTTCTGTTTAAACCATTCCAAGGGCATAGGTGACAGCAGATTGCTTCTAATGTATTTTGTGATTCAAAAAAGAGGACAACATGGTCTCTAACCAGAGACATTATATTGCAGCTTGACCCTGAGCTTGTCAACTGTGGGTGATTTGTACTATTTGGGGAGGGGGGGGGTAGAAAACATATTTCCGCTGTACACTGTAACATGCATTGTAAGTTGCATTGTATTGCTTTAAAAAATATATGTTTATAGCGCTTTGCTCTCTGTCATTTCATGCATTATGTGAATCCAAATATTCATAAATTATATTTCTGTGATACTGGCTGGATACTAATTCTGATATGAATACCTTAGTGCTTTAGAATGATTCTCCATTTCTTTCTATCTACATATCAGTTCAGTTCCGGTAACCTTGGGAAGAAACGCTGAATCACTGTCTCAATGAGATCTGCATACTGGGTAAAGACAGACAGTCACAGGCTTTGTTCAGTTTAGTTATCCAGATATTCTATACCTCCTGAAAGAAACTCCTCTGCATGCCTACTTAACTAGCTATCACTAACTGAACATATCAGGAGATTTTCCCAACCACCAATTCTCTGGGTCCTACTCCATCATGAGTTCCTCTGTAGTGTGTGTCCAGACCCAGCCCAAGTTGTAATGTTTCAGGACGTAAATCCAACTATAAAGACTCCTTTTGTCAGTTATCAGAGAAACAACACCTGTCCTGTCCTGGCAGGTTGTTAGGGTTGGCTGGGCTGCACTATGTGATTAATAGGCCCTACTCCCACACTGATCCCAGGGTCATCTCTGGGATCAAAGGTCAGTCTAGGGCACGGCTAGGAGGAAGACATCTGGATGCAGTATTTTTGGGGGCAATCATTTTTCAAAATCAATGTGTCAGAAAATGGCAGTTATTTAACTATTTATTTAATGTTCATTATATAATTTAAATGTTTTTATATTGTTACAGACGTTCAAGAGTGGCCTGGAGAATTTTCTTAAACAAAAATAACAAGACTTATTAAGGGTTATTTTAGTTTGTCACCAGTACGGAAACTACAAATTAATGTGAAAACAAAGAACGGTTCCTTTTTGGTCTGTCACTCCAAACATTTAAGATACAATACCACCTCGAAGAGACCAATGACTCCATTAATCACTAATACTCATATCTACACTCATATCTTCCACAACCAAGTATTTGATTCTGGGAGATATGGGTATATCTTCGTACAGTAAAGCTGTACGGAACAGTATTGCTGTTTTGAACCCATCAAGTTGTATATGGCTGTCACGTTTAGGGATAAGCAGGACACCAGGCGCAGAGTTAAAGTACAACAAAAGGATTTAATAATGAAACTGAGGCGGGAACAAACAACAAAACGGCAGAAACACAGACTGGCAGACAAAGGGCTGACAAGCTCGACAAACTAAATAGGGTGCTAACGAGGGCTAACAAAAAACAGGTGTAAACAATCAAAACAAAAAGGACAAGCGACATTTAAGAACAAAGGAAAAAAATGAACAGAACAGGCTACATTCAAGAACAAAAGCAACATCCAAACTGAACAAAACAGAACCCCACAATAGCTTGGTAAATTTGATTAGAAAATACCTACAGAATGATGTAGGCTAAACATCTCAATGGTAAATTCCAAATTCCAAAGAGTAATTGAAAAAATGTTAGAGTGATACTATTTGCATTCCATAAAGAAAATCTAAGGCGAGTATAAGGAGATTACAAGTCAATCCAAACTAATCGGTGGAAAGTTTAAATGTGGATTATGTCAGTCACTCTGATTAATCTTGTAGAAAAATATTATTTGAAACATTATCTTAAAACATTATTTGCAGATGTCTATTGGTCATTTTTGCTTGCTTTTATGCTGGTAGTACAGTACAAATCTTACATATTGCCTCCTTCAGAGCTGTGGGAACCAGCATCCTCATTCCAGGACTTATCCAACCAATGGTATTGGTTGTAGCAATGCCAATGTAACTGATTGGTCAAAAGCAGAAGGCCCACCCCTCTCTCGCTTGCGGAATGAATTTTCACTTAGGAATCTCAAAATACAAAACTAAATGTATAAACATGCAAACATAAGCTTGCAAGCACGTACCTAAATGTACAAGCTTGCAAAATGTAATTATAGATTTGAACATCAGACTTGTAACCACAGCCCTCAATATATGACCATGGAATTTTAGACACAATTGCACAGACATTTGAGGTGTTTAATATTCTATAGAAACCAGGAGTTCCCCGTCGTTAGACGTCTCTCTGGAAAGGGAACAATTTCAAACATCATTCACCTGTCGTGGGAACGGGAGCAGGTCAAACCAGTTTCCAGGGTTACATGTGCCTGGCAGCCTCGTCACTACCTACTTCCTGTCCTATCTATGGACCGACATAGACACATCAGGCAGCTGTCTTCTAATAATGACTAACAAGTAGATACTGGACTTTTTGGAACAGTTAACCCAGGCTGAAGGGGGATGAAGAGGGAGGGGGGGGAAAGGGGGAGGGAGGCGAAGTGTGGGAGGAAGAGTACAAAAAATAAAAATAAACTATACTTTTAAAATGAAATGTCTATGACTTCTTAAATAGAAACATTTAGTAATTCATTTTCTGTGTGTGGCTATTTAGAATAATAAATTGATGTTTGAAAGTCTATAAGGAACAATGACAGTATACCAAGAGAGAACATTTGGGGATGTGTTTTCGTTTGACATTCCTGTATTGCTGAGTAGTTGTACATTAACGAAAACAAGCTGGAGGCAGAATTCTCTATTTCTATCACTCGACTGTTGTATAGTCCTCACTGTTTGGAGACTTGGATGCCACAACACCCCGTGGCATTTCGTTCAGTAATACCCCCTGAGAAAATATGATCTGACAACATGTTGAAAAGAGGGATCATTCTCTAAATGAATCCCTTTATTAAAAAAAAACATGAGAATATAACGGGATACTTTCAACATGTGGTTTACTATCTTTCAACTTGGTCTGATCGTCTTTCATCTTCTAAGTCTTAATTTTGTAAAAAAAAGAAAGTAAAAATAAGAAATAAGCGTTACAAACATTATTACACCTGATGACGCCATTGTTTTTGTTCCCATGCCATGATGCATGTGATTCTCTGTTATTACGGATCAGCATGACTCACTGACTCTTCAACGCTTCATGGTTCCTTGGTGACAGACGCTTACGCATTGAAACCGTGATTCCATCTTCTACATGACCCACAAGAATAGAATAATTACATTACCCATTACACACATGCACATAGACATCTGTTTGTGTGGGGCAAAGCCAAATACTGTATTCAGTATTGCAGTCTTAACTCAGGGCAACATCATACTTTTAACAACACAATCAAGAAATCACAAAGAATACAAAAGTCAAAAGTATTTTATTTATCAAATGCACCGAATAACATAGCATCATTCTGAACAATGAAATTCTTGTGACATGGCATACGACATCTATGCAGTAAGAATTAAGAAATATATAAAGCAAAAATTTGGCAAAAAATATATAACAATGTAAACTAGCATCAATGTTAGAGTACATAGAAGGACATCAGAGCATTCTCTGATGTTCATGTGATCAATATGATCACAGAACAGTGTTGCTGGTTGAGGAGCTTTATGGCCTGAGGGAAAAAACTGTTTACTACTATTAATCCACTTTATTCACTCGTCTAAGAATGATCAAGTGTGAGGTTGGGTAATAGCTCTTGTATTATACTGCACCTACAGCATAAAAAGAAGCCTTGATTGCTGAAGTTTAATAATGTTTTTTCTGTGAGGTCCAGGCCTGTCCTCTACCTGCTCAGTTCTGCAGTGTATTCTCCCTGAAGGACTTTCTCAAAGGTTAAGAACTAAAGCCTTGATGCCAAATTGTTTCTTTTAACAATAGTATTTGCTACTTTGTTTGTAACAACACGTAATTCACCTGGAATTTTGCTCCAAAACTATTTTCAACTATATACGCCAATAAAAACTAGACCTTTAAGGTCTTTTTGGCACTTTCTGTGGGTTGTAAGATACCATTACTTTACAGTTTCATGAGGTGAGTGTGTTAGTCATTTGTGAATGAAGTCATCTGATTCTGGGAGGAGCATATGTCTGTTTATTTATAGTACATTTGTCTCATTCACACCCATAACAGCAACAGTTCAGTTTCAACTGCTTTGTTGTGTTTTTTCAGCATGTCTTTTCTGACTCAACTAAAATCAACATGTAGCAACTGCACACGTTACTACAATGCTCATAGTGTAACAACACTGCTCCTTCTGTGCTATAGCGGAGCACATTTTACATGTTACTAAAGTAAGAACAGAAATGTCACAAAAAAAATCTGCTTTCAAAATGTCTAAGGTGCTTGTGGCATTCCGGGGTAAGGGTACTGCTAATGTTTGAGTGTTTGGTTACATGTTTACTACATGATCTGGTGAAGAACATCTGATCCTAAAACAAGAGGTCCTCTTACCTACTGGATCCCCAGTGCTGGGAGTATAATCTCAAAGAGGAGGCGATACGCTCCAAAACAATCTCTCCTCGATGCCTTAATTGTGAAAATTCCTCGATGTGTAGTACCTCTGTGTGGAACTCAATCTCCTTGGTTTTCCCCATGCCAGGGTGTCTTTAATGAGCTACCTGTCTGGGTAAAATGGAGGCATTATTGTCCTTAACGGTCATTTTGGCTCTCTAACAGTGGCCCCTTTCATTTGTGGAAACAATCCGTATATCTCTCTGCTTTCTTTTTTCATCCTCCTTCCCTTAATAGTCCCACAACTGGATCACCTTGGTGTTGTTTGTGTTTCTATCAGTTTGTGATTTTTCCACATGTCTAAAGACTGGTTGAAGACAGACCCGCTCACTTACCCGTCAGACATCGTCCAGGTAGACAGAGAGAGGAGGACAGGCTGTAGCCCTCCAACACTCAAGGACAAACACCAGCTTGGAAGGTCAGCTTCTTCTTCTTTTTTACAAAATGGTGGATAAAATGAACTTCTTGTCTAATCTCAATCTATGAACTGCTCAGGTGACATGAAGAAAATTTGATTTGATTGATTAATTTGTTGGTTAATTAAGACTAACAGAAATGGCTAGAGGGGAGTTTATATCTGTCTAAAATGAGTAACTGGCAATCATTCACCGTCTCCATACAGACATCTTCCTTGGATTGAACATTTAAATATGCACATTTGTGTAATCGTTTTAACAGAATGCAACTTTTACATATTTGCACCGTCTGTTAGGAGGAGGACATTATCTCACAGCAAAGGAATAAGTCTACATTCTTTTCACAATGTCAAAGCCTGGGAAACCAAAGAGTGCCATGAATTCTGCTTGCACTTTTGTAACATTCTATGTGATAGATTGTAAAGTCAAGCATGTTAAACAATATGCTATAAAAGGCTCATGCATTCAAGGGAATCTGTAGAATGACATAGGTACGTATTTTTTTTACATAATTGAAAAAGTGGACATCCTGTTGAAACTCGACTTATAAAGGCTTGTGTGTATTCTGGCATTACTTTAAGTCAACAGGGTGGGTGTCACAGAGCTGCAGAGGTTAGTCACGGGGTTGAAGGGGAAGACTAAAACATTGCCAAAGTTAAGAAAGTTTTTCTTTAAATTACATTATCTAAAATTATAAATATAAATATAACCTGGCACATAAATGTAGACAGTGTATAGAGGCATCCCAATTATTTGAGAATTGAAATGGCTCTGTTCGTATTTGATGAGAAACATGTCTAGGTCTATAATGTCCGACTGTAGAGCCTTACGTGTGTATCATGAATATTCTAGTTGAATATAAACATGGGATTCTTATTTACTGATATTCTCAGAGGTGAACATATGTTGTTCTTATTCATTTCAAAGTATGTAGGCCTGCTGTAAAGATAAGCATGAAAATTGCAAAAGAAAGAAAAATGCATTGAAACCCCGACATTGAGGGTGTTGGCAAAGATGTTCACTTTAGTTTGGCCAAAACTATTTGAACACTGGTGAGTCACATTGCGATTGTTCCTCTGGTGATTCTTAGTAGACAAGAAGTTGTGTAATCATGTCTACATGTGTGTGGAGTGCCAAGCCCCTTTAGAGTCAGGTGTATAAAAGCACCTGCTCCCACTACGACTTATACACCAACACTTGGAGATCTTTCAACCAAGGCATACCGAGCAACTGATTTCCAAGACCGCACAGATTTCTTGTGGATTTCCTTCATCGACCGCTACAGGACTTAAAGAACAGCGGAAAATGTTATCTGCTGGGTTTCAGATGCTGGGCACAGTCCTGGGCGTCATTGGCTGGATCGGGGTCATCGTGGTCTGTGTCCTGCCTCAGTGGAAGGTCACGGCCTTCATAGACGGAAACATCATCACAGCCCAAATCACTTGGGAGGGCATCTGGATGAACTGCGTGGTCCAAAGTACAGGTCAGATGCAGTGTAAGGTCTACGACTCCATGCTGGCCCTCAGCTCTGACCTGCAGGCTGCCAGGGCTCTAACAGTCATCTCTATCCTGATGGGTCTGTTGGGCATCCTGCTTGCCTTGGCCGGGGGCAAGTGCACCAACTGCGTGGAGGACAACGGGATCAAATCCAAAATAGGAGTTGTATCGGGTGTAGTCTTCATCATTGCCGGCTTTCTGTGTCTCATCCCTGTCTGCTGGACGGCCAACACCATCATCAAGAACTTCTACAACCCCACACTGATGGCCAGTCAAAAGATGGAGCTGGGGGCCTCGCTCTACATCGGCTGGGGTGTCTCTGCCCTGATGATTCTGGGAGGAGGGTTACTCTGTGCTAACTGTCCCCCTAAAGAGGACACGTACCCTGCCAAGTACAATGCTGCCAAGTCCTCGCCGCCAAAAGGTTATGTTTGAGGAGGGGAAAAAAGAAAGAAAGAAGAGAAAGAAAAACAAGACTGTAAATGACTGAGAGGGAGATATTGTGATTTTCATGTCTGAATGATACCCCTGGTTGGTTTGTCTACAAAGTTCCAAAATGCAGATGCACTGGTCTTTAGACAGACAGCCCTTCCACAATAATGCCAAGGCACATGTAATGCAGCAATGAAAGTGTGCGGATGGACAATGTCAACTAATACTCCTTTAGATGTATTCAAAATACATGGAATTAATAGAATGTAACTGGAGCTATTATTTTAACACTTTTAAAGTATTGCTAAATTATGGGTTTCCCATGCAATGGGTTTCCCATAAACCTTTACATTTCATTAATCATTTTTACAAATATTTTTTTTAATTTGTGTGTGTGATTTTGAAATATTTAATGTAATCTGTAATTAAGCTGTAAATACATTTTATTCAACTTGAAATGCACTGCCTCATGTTCTCATTTACTGTAGCTACTTGCGCAACAACCTTTGATCAAATGAATATGTATCCTTTAGTATTATACGTTTACATGAAGTAATGTAACAGACACTGTTATACAGACCAACAGTATAAAAGGATACATTTTATTTTTCTTCATCTTGGCTCCCTGTGGGAATCAAACCCACAACCTCAGTGTTGCTAGCCCCATGCTATGCCAACTGAACTACAGGGTACATCACAGCTGACCTGATCACTCTTAGCTCTTCAGCCACAATACACATTAATTTCAATTAAAAATCACAAGAATATATATTAGATTACTGTTTAGTAGACAGTTTGACCCTAAGGATAAACTTTATTTTAGATATACTATACCAAATAAACCATGCTGAATGTAATCTTAAGTTTTGTTCTGGTTACAGGAGCTTAGCCCAGGCGTATTCAAATATTATTTAAAAAGTTCGGTTGACACACATTTTCTAGGTTGTAAAGCTTAAGATGGATATTATCATTTATTGGCATACTGACAAAACCCCACATTGAAATCCACGTAACCCCAAACTGTTCACACCACAATTGTTGGCTGAGACAAACATATTCAAAGATGATTTCACATTATGTCATGGATCAAAAGGAAAATGTATCAGTTCTGAAGCAGGTTTCCTGCAATTGTACACATTTCCATGTATTATGTTACCAGGATTCCAACAGAATGTCTAACAAAAATGAATAAGCATAATCAGTTAAGTTGGTTTAAATCTGGTTTAACATGAGGGGAAGAAGACAGTTTACTGATGGCTAGATAAAACATGAGATTAAGAATCAATTTGCATTGGAATGTGACTGTTACTTTAGTCTAACACCACTGAGTAGGATGAGACTCACATTTTAAGTTCCCTTGAGCATTCTGCATTGTAAAATGGTGCCCCCTACAGGAATAAAAACATAGAACATACTAACTACACCTCACTTAATGCGTTGGCATTCTCAACAAAAATATGCATAAAAAAAAAAAAAAATTTGCAAATGAAATATGTAGTTTGAAGGTGTTCAAAAAAAATTCTTACTTTTCTTCAACTCTGGCTTTACATCCTTTTTAAAACTCCATAATTTCATAGCAATTCTTTAATAGCAATTCCATAGCAGAAAGTCTGAAGGGATACAGTAGGTATTTTGGAACAGCCTGCCCGAGGACATCAGGTTGGCTGAGTCTGTGAATTCCTTTGAGTCCCTTCTTAAAACATACTTTTATAGGACAGCCTTTCCGGATTTTAACTGACTTTATTTTATTTAAAAAAAAATTTTAAATGTTATTTTAACTGTATTTTAATTTCTTAAGTAGTGTTCTTACTTTCATCATGTATCTTGTTATTTGCTTTATGTGTATTTTATTGTCCTTGTATTGTGATTTCGAAAAGTGCTCTATAAATAAAGATGATTATATTTATTATTATTATTATTTGATTAATGTGGTTACATGACCTTGAAGCTGCTCTTAGGTCTTAGATTTTCTCTTAGGTCAGCACTGCTGACGGTCAACAGGTTTATTTCTGTTTGGGTATAAACGTCTCTCAACCAATATGAGCAGATCAGGGACACATAGGATAATGTTTCAGTTTTAACACGATACCTTCCACTACTCTATAAATACCACTCTCTGTTGTATGGACCATCTTTCGACTAGTAAATAGCTGGACTCCTCAGGATCTAAGTTGTCCTGTGTAACACTCAGTTTGGAGAGTGTGTGGTCAGAACCAACCAGTGGACATTGCGTGTGAGTAATCATTAAGCCAATATGGTATCTCAGGGGATTCAGATGATGGGCATCGTTATGTCTGTGATTGGCTGGTTGATGGTCATTATCGCGTGCGCTCTGCCTATGTGGAAGGTCACTGCCTTTATCGGAGCCAACATCGTCACGGCTCAAGTCATCTGGGAGGGCATGTGGATGAACTGTGTGGTCCAGAGCACGGGCCAGATGCAGTGTAAGGGCTACGACTCCATGCTGGCTCTACCACAGGACCTCCAGACTGCCAGAGCCATGACCGTCATTTCCATCCTGACCGGTGTTGTCGGCATCTGCCTGTCGATCGCTGGAGGGAAATGCACCAATTACATAACGGAGGAAGGATCCAAGGCTAAAGCCTGTATCATGGCTGGAGTCCTCTACATTACTTCCGGCATACTCATCCTTATTCCAGTGTCCTGGTCAGCCAACGCCATCATCAGGGATTTCTACAACGTCATGCTGATCGAGGCCCAGAGGAGGGAACTGGGGGCCTCCCTGTACGTTGGCTGGGGGGCTGCAGCACTGCTGCTTATGGGAGGAGGGACGCTCTGCTGGAACTGCCCCCCAAAGCAGGATCACCATTACCCGACCAAGTTCACGCCAGTCAGATCCGCCTCCGGAACCATGCAAAACGTCTGAGATGGTCGTATCAAGACAGAGAACACAATGTTCGAATGACTCATCCAACAGTTCTTCTGGAAAGGATTCATTGAGTTCAAAATTGTAATAATATGATTGTAAGAATTGGTTTGTATTTCATGTATTCTTTGACACATACGAAGTGACACATTATATTTTTCTGGGGTCTGTATTCCAGCACTTTAGATTTGAAGTAGTACAATGAATATAGTGCATTGTCATCCATTTTGGATTAACCATTTAGATATTATATCTTTTTTTGTACAGAGTCCCCCTGTTTTAGAGGGCCAAAATATTTTGACAGATTAACACAATGTACAATAAAGTAATCTTGGTTATACCTTGGTTACATATCCCTCGCATGTCTGCAAACCATAGACATCAGATTCTGAATATTTTCCCCGGTGATGTTCTGCCAGGCATGTACTGTTCGAGGGCATTTTTGCCTTTTGTCTTGTATTTAGTTAGCAAAATGCAAACACATCTGGAATTCGATTGGGGGATTGATTTTTGACACCACCAGTCAAGGATGTTTCACTTTTTGGCCCTGAAAGACTCCCTGGTAGCTATGGCAGGCAGGCAGTGTTTATGGGATCATTGCTCTGCTGCATGAAGTGCTGTTCAATTAGGCATTTGGCTGTAGTCAGTATCTGAGAAGACGCAATGTTTCTGTACACTTCAGAAGACATCCAGCTACATAATCAATATTGAAGTGAGTCAGTACATTTGCAAACAGACGCCCAAAATCTATCACCCTCCTCCAAAAATATTTCCCGAATGAAGAAGTATGCCAATTGTTTTTTCCCCACACTTACCTCTCATCATCCCTTTGATACAAGTCCATGTTTGTTTCATTTGATACAAGTCCATGTTTTGTTTCATCTTTGTTTCATCTTTCCACAATACCAGATTTCCACAATACCAGAACTCTACAGATTCCAAATTTATTTTTGAGGTCACTGTTTTTTTGTCTAACTAGTGTTTTTGCACCTTGCAGTCCAGCTTCTGTAGTTAAACTGCTGAATCTACGGGCGTGGCTGACTTATGGTTAGCATTTTCTGGTAATCGACTGTAGATGCCAATTCTCAAAATAATTTTGGCACCCTAAAATGGGATAGACTGGGATGAAAATGTGATGAAATCTAACAGTCTGCATGTTAACCCATAACCAATCAAATCCAAAGTCCTGGAAAACCAAGCCAGTAAAACAAGAAATGTGCCACTTTCCAAATTCCTTTGGAGTTTTTACACTACATTGATTAATGTGAAATGAAATCCATTAAGAATAATTGTAAATAAGCTCTAATATATTATGAGTGTATATTACCACTTTTAGTATTTATGAAAGTGGAATGATGAACCCATAAAAATGTAACTTTTAAAAATACATTATTGTGAGTAATTGCAATTTTCTACATTAAATGTTACTTACAGGTTATTTGCTTTTCAGCGTCTGTTGTAGGTCCAAGAACTGGCTTCGCTCTATTTGTCTCCTGCAACCAGATTAAAAAAGATTAATGTAACAATGAAGCCACCATACACACACAAGCAAAAGCTATTCTTATTGACACCCCTGCATTGTGTGACCTCTATTCATTTTGGTCTCCCCAATTGGAGGCAGGTGTAGATCATTGCCTCCAACTGGGGATCCTACTTATGTTCATGTTTGGCCACACCCGGGGTGGTTCATTTTGGTTTTGTTTGAGCTTGATGCCCCACGTCACTGGTTGTTGCTGTTATTTTGTTTCTTTTTGATTAAAACCATGGATTACAACCACCCTTGTTTCTCTGCGCCTGTGTCTCACATCCACAACCGTGACAGTTTTTCATTTTTTTTTTCATTTTGAATTGAATTCTTTAAAAAAAAGAACAATTTACAAACAAATCCGTCAATGTAATATTTAAAACAATTTCAGTGCAAATATTAACTTTAGGATGAGACAAATGGCTATATCAAGAGATTGGAGTTAATAACTGAGAAATATATACATTTACAAATGCAAAGTTAATTTGCTGACACTCTTGTCAAGAGTGACTAAAAGTAGTGAGTAATAAATGTTCATACTGCCCCTCCTCCCCTCCCCTGTGTGAGTCAAAACAACCAAGTAAGCTGTACGGGCCAACATTTAATGGGGGTCCTTGCATTGCCTCATTGTTTGGGTGGGGTCCCCTGGACAAGAAATGTTTGAAGACCCCTGATATTGACCCTTGAATGTTGCTAATTTGCAACTCATGTTTTTATTCAAAGTTTTTCCAGAGAAAGATACAAGTCCATAGGCGCTGTGAAAGTAAATCTTTATAGCAAATGAGAAAACTCAAAATGGCTGGAGTTAAAGATTAAATAAATAAAGATTAAATCTTAAAGGTCTTAAGCACTGATATCATCCATCTCACACAGTATCTCTGCTGTTTACAACTATATATGTGTTTATGGTAGACTAGGTCAAAGCCTGAAATGGATCTTTCCAAATTATTTTATTTCAGTTTTTGTGGAAACAACTGACTGATTATCTGGTAGGGGAAGGTCACTTTTATCATTTATCATATCCCTACATTGTTGAAACTGAGGATTTGCTAAATCCATTTTCTTTGATAAAATAAACAGGCATAGATACATTTAATTTTTAAACTCCCCATGAATATTAAAGGTTTAGCATTTAGATGAGTCAGGTTTTTATGGAAGTTGCAGTTTCAGTGTCCATTAGAAGATGGTATTGGGTGAAGCGTGACACCATGAAATTCAGGCTGTTTTAAACCAGTCGATTAAGGAGAGCTTTCTGAAGATAACCTAATTGAGGGCACCAGACCTTCATCTCTGTCATTGTGTCAGTATTTACAATGACAGCCTGAGGAAACAGGTCTGTCCAGAACAACTCTGGGTGTCAGAAAACCACTCCTCCTGCACATTCTTCCTCCCCGGCAGGCTCCAGTTGTTTCTGATCATCGATGTGACAAGCCACACGGCTCTAAGGATCCAGACCTAAAGCAACTACACTTCTCTTACTCACCCGCGACACAGCCTTTCGTCATGGGGAGGATTGCCAAGGAGGTGTCGGCCCAGGTGCTTGGGGTCATTGGCCTCGTGGGGGTGGCGCTGACCACTGGCATCCCCATGTGGAGGGTTACCTCGTACATCGGTGCCAACATCGTGACAGCTCAGATTGTGTGGGATGGCCTGTGGATGAACTGTGTGATGCAGAGTACTGGACAGATGCAGTGTAAAATCAATTGGTCGGTCATGAGTCAAACCACTGACCTCCAGGCATCGGGTGCCTTGGTCGTCATCTCCATCCTTGTCACCTTTGTGGGCCTGCTTTTCGCCTTCATCGGGGGCAAGTGTACCAGCTGCCTGAAGTCTGATGCCTCCAAGAGTAAAATGACAATCCTCGGAGGCGCCTTGCTGATTCTTGGTGCCGTTTTAGTCATCATCCCCGTCTCCTGGTCGGCAGCGATCACCATCTTTGACTACAATAACCCTCTGATCATCGCTACCCAGAAGAGGGAGCTTGGAGCATCAATCTACATTGGCTGGGGCTCTGGTGCTCTGCTGCTCATTGCAGGGATTCTCCTCTGCTCTTCATGCCCACCTAAGAAAGAGTATGAGTACCCAGGATATCCTCAAAGGGCACCCCTGTACCCCTATCCAGGGCAACCAATGGTCCAGACAGGGCCTTACGGGAGAATTTACACCCCAACCAGCAGACCCTACTCAGGGACAGGGTCATATGCACCAAGCAAGCCGTATGCAGCACCAGTAGCATACACTACACCTGGACGCCCGCAGTATATATGACAAAACAAAGTGGACAGTGGGAAAGCTCACTTAAAATGTACTTATACACCTTGATGTTTTTGAGGTATTGTTTTTTCTTTGTGTAATTGCACCACAAATATGCTGAAGTTATGTACTTTCATCCACATTTGTTGATATGTAGATAGGCAGTGATGAGAAGATGTATTTTCATTCAATCTGTAAACATGAAAATTATTCAGGGTGAATGGCATTCATTATGTTTAAGAGTGTAAGGCTGTTCATTTAAGTGTTGACTGTAAAAATCCTTGTTTTCAAATCAAACCCAAAGCAAATGTTATTTGTCACATTAATTAAACTGGGTAGACTAACTTAAGGGACATTTTCCAAAAATGCACAGAAATAGTAACAATACAAATACAAAAGCAAAAAGAAAAAATAGAAAAGTACTTTACTATGCAAACAGTATGATAATTTGTTTGAGAATAGGAATGTGTGTAGCCATCTCAGCCGAAACCTGTATCTTCTTCTCTATTGTGCAACCAATACTGTTTACTCTCTGTTAAATACGGTATATGGCTGATTTTAGACCTGTAAATGTATGTGAAAAACAACCAATTTATTCTGTAAATATTTCAATTTATGTGGAATATTTGTGTGTCTTTGTCATAAACTTGGAATGCAACACTTTAAAAGCAAATAATAAATAATGTTCTATTCAGTTGTTAGAATATGCAATTTAATAATATATTAAATACATGAGTCTCCTTATATAAACAGTTCCCTCCAGCATTATTGTCAGCCTTCGTAAAGATCAAGAAAAAATGCTATGAATAAATGTAAAAAAAATGCTTGGTTATCAGCTTGATCTTATACTCAAAATATGAGAGAAATCTAACCTCTAAAATCATTAAAAAAACAAATTATAAATCAAGAAATACAATATGTTTCTCAACAACGTGTCACCAAATCAAGTAGTTTATTTCCCCATTGATATTTTCTTTCAAGTCAAACTCTGAAGTGACCTCCTTTCTCACAGGAGTATAAATATGAGGTGACATGCACAGCTGCGGGAACATAAGCAGGGAATGCTATGGAATTGAACGGATTTTGAAAGGCAACGGACAGGCGTGCCCATTGGCCATTATTTGGTGTGCCAACATCAAGCACGGCCGGATGACGCATGTTAGTTGCACCCCCCACCATAACTTCCCATAGCAAAGGACACACATGAAAAACTCTTTTATTCAACAATCAACATGGGAAAGGTCAGAGAACAAAGAAATAGAATGACACAAAAGGTTGTTCACCTTCATAAATTAGGCAAATGTGGTATGTATAATTAGTTAATAATATATATATATATATATATATATATATATATATATATATATATATATATATATTAGACACGCACATGCACGCACAGTATTTTTGATAAATATCTTATAAGATTAAAAAAGGCTAGGAGGTATCTTAGACCATCCATTAAGAATCTTTTCAGAAATCTAATTCTACTTTTCTAAGCATAGGTTTTCAAGTATGGAGAAAATTGAACATTGCAAATTTTTCAATTTGTATTCAATTAACCAATGGACCAATGAAAAACAGCAAAGGTATAGCATCATATTTATCATAGGACTGGGTTATTCAGCTCTGGTCCTGGAAGGCCATAAATACTTCTGATTTCTATCCTCTCTCTCAAATAAGGTTTATTTAGACCTGGACCAACAGGGTGCAAGGTAAAAACAAGGTAGACAAGATAAAAGAAAAAAATCAGTACTGACTGATGAATAGCTCAGCCGTATGAGGCATGGCACAAAGAGTTCTATTTTCATGTCATCTGAACATGATAAAAAATTGCTTCCTCATATCTCTCATCGTTATGAGTTTGTTTTAAAAATTACATAGTTTCAGTAGTCTACTCTGTAACTCTACCACTGGCAGGTTGTCTGATCAGACTTAGAAAAAACTACATTTTAGATCTGTACCAGCTTAAAAACAATGTTTGTATTCAATTGACTTAATTTACTGGTGTATTGTCCCACAAAATTGAGGCAATGAGGCAACTTGTTACTTTCTTTAGTTAATTTGTGAGTTAGTTCAATACAAAATTACAAAGAATGGCTGCTTCATATGTGGGGGATGGGATGGTACCTGATGCCTTCTTACATTAAAGAAATTATTTCTGGATCTAAATAAAAAAATTGGGACGGAATATAAGCTTTGACTTAATTCTGACAATGACAAGGGTGAATTCTGGGAAACATTTGAGAGTGTAATACTGGCAATATTGTTTATAATAATGGTTGCAGTAAACAATATCAGCCTAAAAACAGGGATTAAAATTATTTGATTGTAACTTCCGTCCATGACTAATGAAAATATAGTTGACAATGACAAGCTTATCTCAACCCTGAAACCAGACAGGCCAGTCCATCCAGCCAACAGACTTTCACTACAGGCATTATGTCAATGGACCAATCACCATCTCTTCTTTAAAGGCCCTGCTGTCCTTAGCATGCCCAAAGAAACAGATGTACATCTCACCGAAACCAATCAGCATCAACACATACCGACTGGAGAGGTGAAAGAATCTGGTCCGTTTGGAAAATAAGCCTGTCACCTGGTTTCACATAAGGAAGAAGGGAGATGACTCCACCCTTTAAAGAACAGTGACCTATACCTATAAAATTGTAGGAGATGGCTGAGTCGCTAGTTAACAACGATTTAAACCAACCTGAACTAACCTGAGGATCTTGTCTACAAACTCTGACTACACCTGCTAATATTGTAACAAGACACAAGAAGTCTTCAGCATGGTGTCGATGGGAAAACAGATGCTGGGCCTAGCCCTGGCTCTCATTGGGTTCCTGGGGACCATCATCGTGTGCGCCTTGCCTATGTGGAAAGTTACAGCCTTCATCGGTGCCAACATAGTAACGGCTCAGGTCATCTGGGAGGGCGTGTGGATGAACTGTGTGACCCAGAGCACGGGACAGATGCAGTGCAAAATCTACGACTCCGTCTTGGCTTTACCCCAGGACATGCAGGTTGCCAGAGCTATGCTGGTCATGGCCATAATTGTGGCATTTTTTGGCATTTTACTGTGCATTGTGGGAGGAAAGTGTACCAACTTCATAGAAGATGAGGTGTCAAAAGTTAAAGTAGTCATTGCCAGTGGGATCATTTTCATTTTGGCTGGCATTCTCATCCTTGTCCCAGTCTGCTGGACAGCCAACACCATCATCAGGGATTTCTACAACCCTCTGCTGATCGAGGCCCAGAGGAGGGAGCTGGGAGCATCACTGTATATTGGCTGGGCCACCGCAGGTCTCCTGATCCTGGGAGGAGGACTCCTCTGCAGCTCCTGCCCACCTAAGGAAGAACGGGACAACTACCCAGTCAAGTACTCACAGGCAAAGTCCACAGCTACCAGCAAAGCCTATGTTTGAGCTGGAAACTGACTGTAAATTGTTAAAAGATGATCTTTGTTATGTGAAGATTATCTTTGGTAATCCTCTCTAGATGTAAATTGAAAAGTGACTGGTATTATCAAGTTCTTTACATTGTGTAACTATATAAAAACATTTCGAAAAGGATGTAAAATCAGAACAGAGTGAATCTGTGAAAATATATTTAATGAGCGCTTATGAACTTTGCAAGAAAAACACAAGACAGAACTGTTGCCTAGGTGTAATAATAATAATACAGATAAGTAGTGCTACTGTGTATAATATTTTGTATGGAGATAGTCATGGAGTGATACTGAACTGAAGCCTTTTCCCTACTCCAAAATTCTCATTTATTGTAAAAGTACAGCGTTTATTGAAGTTGTGCCAGAATTATAATATCGATATTCATTTAATAACATGAACTAATGTGAGAATTAAACTATATTCTGTATAAATGTATCATTGACCTGTAATAAATTATTTTTTTTACTATTGATCACTGTATTTTGCAATTTTTGCATTTTAAATGTTGATTGCTTGTTGATTTGTAATAAAACGTTTCAAACAAATTTTATGCAATGTGTTAAAATAAAGTCCACGGTAGATTAAAATAATGACCTCATAACCATTACTGTTTTTGGTTTGAGTGACACCGAAAATGGTTTTGGAACATTCCACCCCATTGATACGAGTAAGAATGTGAAGGCCAAGATTAAGCCCTGCTACACAGTTCTGAGAACACTGATTTTTAAGGATTTAAACTTGATCTACTATAATAAAAGACATGTCTACTGACACCTAACTCTGTGAAACTAATCAGTTTTCAAAATATTTTGTAGAATAGCAACAATTCACTGACAAACTGGTTGAATTTCACTAACAATTTAACATATGAGGTTGCTCCCAGTGGAAGGGGAAAATATAGTTGAGACAGAATACACAAATTCTGCTTAGTTGACATTAATTACTCATTAATGTCAACTAAGATAAATAATCATTTAAGATAAATAGATAGGCATTGAATATATTATATACATGAATTTACAATTAATGTAAACATTTCCTGTATTTGTACAGTACAGTAACAATGGTAGTTACAGGGAGATGAACAGAGTAGTGTATCTCCAAATGCAAAATAGTGAAGCTATTTAGCTTACAGTGTGGAGGTGGCTTGATGTGATGCATCTAGTCTGATTAGTCTCTATGGAATAGATGGCTGGTTGCTAACGGCCAGAGCACAAGGAAAGTAACTGTTCAGATGTCAGTTTTTTATGTCAGTTTTTTTGATTGCCCTCAGTCTACCAGAGGATAATTTATGGAACAGGGAGTGATTGACCAAGGTAGCAATGGTCATTCCAGTATGCCTCTCTGCCCTGTAGTCATGTACAGTAGGACCAAGATGAAGGGCAAATGGCAGCTGATGATTCATTCTGCAGACAAAAGCGTGGCTGTTAACCACTCCATCTACTGATAGATGGAGCTGGACCTGTTCAGATGGGAGAATTAGTCTTTTATTGGTTCTGGGATGATGGCGTTGAATGCTAAGGACCACAAATGTAGGATCTAGTTGATGACAATGTTGACAGTAATGTCCACAAACTTCTTGGCTGTGCAGGCAAACTGTAATGGGTCGAAAGAGACGTCACTGATGGCTTTGAGGTACGAGAAAGCTACTTTGCCATTGTAAATTTGCAGTGGTCAATGGGAATGCTTTAGGAAATGCTTAATTTCAGTTGTACAAAACTTTTTTTCTTGGAAAGCATTGGTTATAAAGAGGACTAAGCCTGGCATCATGTTCTAATCGGACATATAAACTAGCCGGGTAATGGGAAGTGATTGTCACGGTTGTGTGTTGGCAGGACACGAGGTGCAGTGTTTCAAAAACAACATTCCGTTATATGACTTCAAAACAACCAACAAAGGAGTGGTACAAGCCAAAACTGAAGCACAGCAACCACAAACCGCTTACTCCAAACAATGATCCACACCGGGTATGGAAACTACTGAACTTAAATAGGGTCCCCAATTAGAGGCAACGTGGGGCAGCTGCCTCTAATTGGGGATTCAAAACAGTAGCGCAGAGATGCCTAGAGGCACCTCTGCGGTCATGCCCTGACTGTGGCCCCCCAGGCGCATAGAGATGCTTAGAGGCACCCAGCCAGGACCTGACAGTGATAGTTTTGAGGTAAAGTAGTTTTGGGTTCTTCAACAGTTCAATATTTTAGCTAGCTTGATCGTTTCTGTAACAATGCTAATACTGAAGTTACATGGGTTGCATCAAAATTATCCATATTGATTTGATTTTAAATGTGAAAAAGGTTTGTTGTCATATTTTGGAATGCAAAGAGAAAGTGACAAAGTGTTTGTGGCAAAGCGTCATAACTTGGAAAACTTGAGTAACAGGAAAAGGTGGAAAATCTCCATTGCAATAGTCACAACGAAAACAAATAGAACCTGATGTTTTCAGATTTTAAAGATATTTTTTAAGGAGTGGAGCAGACACTCTCCTTATGTAAGTGTTTTTTTTATTGAAGAGATAGAACAGTGTTGGAAAGACATGCAAGATAAGGGGAGGGGAAGTTGAAGAGCAGTAGACAAATATTCAAATGGCATCTGAGGAGAACACAGTGGTCAAGTGGGTTCAATACGTTATGAGTATAAAAAAACGGACACGTTTTGAGTTGGTTCACGCTATGCTGTCTGAAAAGCTATGTTAATGCAAATTTTTTTAGACTCCAGTATAGAGCAGAGACATGTGTTATGAAGTTCTCAGAAATGATTTAAAGAACTTGACATGAAATACTGTCATTCTTATCAGTCAATTGTCTTGTGGCCTTAGGTGTTATTGTGTTGTTAAGATAAAGGCCATCATATTATGATGGATTTGTCATTGAATATGTTGTTATATTCTTAAGACTTACATTAAGACTGTCCAGTAAATTTAAGAAATAATGGTGGAATGATCTAATCACCTCTAATAAACTAGATGAATTGAATCCTGAATGCTGATTGGCTGATAGCTATGGTTTTTGATTCATTGCAAATATACCACGACTCCTCTATGTGTCTTGCCTAACAGTTCTTCACAGTGGTATATAGGATATGTACCATGTTGTGCCTTATCGCTGACTTATATACCATGTGGTTTGAATCCTGAATGCTGATTTGCTGACAGCTGTGGTAGATGAGACTGTATACCACAAGTAAAACATGACCCTTGCTGCTCTAATTGCGTTGGTAACCGGTTTATGAGAGCAATAAGTCATCTCAGAGCTTTGTGATAAATCTCTGCGATGTGTCATGCATAAGAAATCTTTCAGCAGTGGTATAATGCCCATATAACATGCCTCATGCCTTCTAATTTACATATCCTTCTCAGTATTGACATTAGCATCATTGTTTACCTCTGAATGATCTTTATAAAAAATCATCACAAGGTCTATTGCCAAGAAACAAATGTATTGACTTGGTTGCTGGCATATACTAGCTAAAAAGTCTTTATATAATTCACAACATGGTCATATTGGCAGCATTCAAGCTTAGTATGATAGACCTGTCTCTCCCTCCCTCCCTTTCTATTTTTCTCTCTCAAATCCTAAAATACACTGATGACACCTCCTAGTGGTGTATTATATAAGCACAGTTCTACTATGATGAAGAAACTGTCTGCAACCCACATGACCTACAAACAATGAAAACCTCCCAAAAGTGCTGCTATAGGGATAATCTGGTCCAGACGTCTTTTGATACTGGTCAAAAGCTCCATATACAAAGTAATATTTTGCCTCCACAGCATATTATCTATTAACACTAGTGATGGGGAAAGATGATTTTTACGACACTTTATTTAGTAATGTTTAGCTCATGAGTCAAGCTAGCAAGACATACTGCACTCAATGTTGTGCTGACTGAATCAATGACCTTACATAGTCCATCACAGGCAGATTGTTGCATGATAAATTCTGGGCATTTATCAGTAACAACATGGTCTGATTACCAGTATTACCAGTGTATTTATATTACATTCTACTCCCCGTAATCCAAACAGGGAGTAAAATGTAAGATAAAGAGACTGGCAATCATGTTAGTATCTGTATGGTTTATTTTCAAGGTCTATAAAACAGTGAAGTCAGAGACAAAACAAAGTACAAGAACTGAATGTGGCAATTGCGAGTCTATAATCACTAAGGTAAAAGAGCAAACAGCCATGTTGAGCCTATTGTTCCTTTCGTTTGGTCCCCCAGGTCTGATGGCTGTGGAGGAGCTGGGCATCAGCCTGTCCATGGTGGGCCTGGCAGGCACCATCTTGATCTGCGCCCTACCTATGTGGAAGGTGACGGCCTTCATCGGCACCCACCTGGTGGTCATGCAGGTGTTCTGGGAGGGCCTGTGGATGACCTGCGTGTCTGAAACCACAGGACAGATGCAGTGTAAGATCTATGACGCCCTCCTAGACCTTTCCCCGGACCTTCAGGCGGCCAGAGGCCTCATCGTCATCAGCATGGTACTAGGCTGCTTGGGGTTCCTCGTCTTCCTCCTGGGTGCTAAGTGTACCAACTGCCTGAGCCAACCCAGAGTCAAAGCCCGCGTGGTGCAGGCCGCTGGGTTCACCTTCTCCCTGGCTGGCCTCAGCACCATAGTGGCCGTGTCCTGGACCGCCCAGTCCATTATTAGGGACTTCTACAACCCCCGAGTCCCTGAGGTGCTGAAGAAGGAGATGGGGGCGGCCATTTACGTGGGATGGGTGACCTCTGGGTTCCTTTTTTGTGGAGGAGGGGTGCTGTGTATCAGCTGTCCTCCAGGGGATGGGCAGAACAGGCATGGATCCAGCAGTAGGTACACCTTGGCTAGAATACCTACTCACAATCACAGCAGCTATGCTATAAAGAACTATGTCTGAGGGTGGGGTGCTTTATTTTCATGGAAAATATTGATGTCAGTGAACGGTGTAGAGGCATGTCAGTACATGTTTGAGAACAATATCATTGTGTACTTCATTTCATCTGAATTCTTTCCATGAATTGCTATTCAACAGCTTTGTTGGTTGTTTTTATTAAAATTAGATAATTTAGTTCTTGTTACAAACATCTGACTAAGGTTGTTGCAGCTATTTGGAAGTTTACTCTACCAACATGAAATATGTTTTCTGAGGAAATACCTGTCATGGAAATATGATCATGGAAAATCAATAGGTTGCTGTTATTGTTGGCATGTCAACTGTATTAACGTGATTTACATCCCTGTATTGTA
Source organism: Esox masquinongy (assembly GCA_016801175.1). Classification (NCBI taxonomy): domain Eukaryota; kingdom Metazoa; phylum Chordata; class Actinopteri; order Esociformes; family Esocidae; genus Esox; species Esox masquinongy. The sequence goes on along the minus strand of JACXGI010001261.1, from coordinate 59,692 downwards.
ATGTGAATGCAATACATACATTTAATTTTAATCCTATTCAACTGTGGTAACTTGTTGTTTTGTGTTTTTTATAACAATATTATGTATTTGGTGATTTGTGTTCTGTATGCAAAGAAAATACAAACAGTATTCAGTAGGAAACCAATCATGTTATTTTTTTGTTTCGCAATTTGACTGAAAAATAAATAAACGTTTTGATTAGAAACTATTTCTGTCGCATCCCCTTCACTCATGTTTTTACTAGTTACAGTATGGGGAGACGACAAGACAACAGAGTCACAGACTGAAATGAACAGAGCTTCACAGGGGCATCCTTGTTGCATTTGCTGAGCAACTGTAACTGTAAGGCCTTGTTTTGAAACCATGACACAGTAAACACAAGAATTCACTTTTTTCCCCGCAGTGCTTGGCCCACGCCCTTATCTTCTCCAGATTCTAGGAGGACTGGTTCAACACACAGACTGCAGACACACACACACACACCACACCCTACTGCGCCTGCAGCTAGTTAAACCCTTTTGTTAGGCCCACGCCTGTGAGGAGTCAGCTCAGTCGCTCAGTCATGAAGAGGGAGCTGGAGCTAGCAGCGTTGGGCCTGGGCATTGCAGGTTGGCTGTGTGCCATCCTCACCCGCTGCCTTCCTCTGTGGAAAGTCAGCGGCACTTTAGGCAACTCCACGGCCACGCTGCCGGCATACTGGGACGGGGTGTGGCTGGAATGGGACCACTGGGACCTCAACCATGACGGTAGCCTTCACTGCTCCTTCTACCAGTCTTTGTTATCCCTCTCTGGAAACTTCCGTACATGGAGAGCCCTGATCCTGGCTTCTATATGTGCCGGAGCTTTTGCTGTGGTCATCGGTGTAATTGGAGCCGTGTGGTTCCCGAGGAGGAATCAGGTGAAACTCGTCTCCGGAGTGGTGTTTGTGTTTTCTGGAATACTGCTGCTTATCCCTGTGGCCTGGACTTGCCACCATGCAAACGAGCCACTGGAGGGCGTTGTGACGCTGAGGAGAGACTGGGGAGCTGCTATGTACATAGGATGGGTCTCATTCTCTCTGATGGTAGTAGGGGGAGGGATTCTCGGTACTATATGTACCACGTTACAGCAGCAAGAGTCTGAAGGAGAGGGTTCTCCTCGAGGTTATGCTGGGGCAGAGCCAGAGGCAGCTAGCCCCCTGGATACAATCCACAGGACTGCATTTAGACACAGCCAGTATGCCCGTACACAAACAGGACCTTCCTGAGAAGATGCAATCATTCAGGGCCACGAGTGAAGAAGTTTCCCGTTATGCTACATTATTCTGCATATGTGCATTAGGTACGGATGGATTTCTAGGTCCTAAAATCAACATTTTAAGTCATATGTCTATGGCAATTAAGTACTTTGTAAAACATTGAACCGCTTAGAATGGAATTCGAAGCACTAACTACAGGTATTTGCAGTTTAACTGAAATAATGTCGGGTTAAAGTTTATACTGTCATCAACTTGCTTTGTTTCTGTATTCCCAGGAACATTGGCATTATTTTTGTATTATGGTATGGGTTTTACATGTAACTCCAATTTCTGCTCTTGGTAACGTCAGTAGCACATCTTTGAAATTGACACTTAACAGTGCAAAAACAGTATTGGTAATTGGGATTAAATAGTCAACAAAAATAAGTGTAATGTGAAGCTAGTTCAAAGATTTTATTGCTATGGTCAGGTCAATAATGAGGATGACATGGATGAAGATGAGCTTCCCTGAGATGGTTTCTGACAGTTTGCGCAAAAATGATTTGGCTGTGTAAACCCAGAGTTTCATCAGTTCTGTGTGGCTGGTCTCAGATAATCCTGCAGTTGATGAAGCTGGATGTGTAGGTCCTGGGCTGGCACACGGTTGTGGCATCTGCGATTGTCTGGTTGGTCCTACTGCCAAATACGCTAAAAGGACAATGGAGTTGGCTTATGGTACAAAAATTAACATTAATGCCATCAGCATGCGCATTCAAAATGTGTGACATGGTATTGTATTGTGACAAAATGTCACATTCTAGAGTGGCCTTTTATTGTCCCCAGCACAACATGTACCTGTGTAATGAACATGCGGTTTAATCAGCTTCTTGACACACTCACCAGGTGCATGGATAGTCTTGGCAAAGGATAAATGCTCAGTAACAGGGGCAAATTTGTGCACAAATGATAAAAACTCTCTAAATGTTGCATGTATTGTTTTGTTTAGTGTAATATCAACAGTATTAGCACAGGGCCATTGATTCAAATTTCAGAAAGACTATGCCATAAAAATAAAAATGCACAAAATAATGAATACAAAGTATGAGATGTATGTGTTCATTTGCAACTATATGTATTGATTCAGTTTTTTGGAAAGAAGTCAAATACAAATACACAAAATAATGAATGCAAAGTACAAAATTAATGTTTTTATTTGCAATTCTATATAGGCCACAACTTATATTTAACTGAAAAACATAAATTAAAGGGGTTAAATTAACTACAGCAATTCAGAATAGTGTATTAATACCGCTCAAATATGGTAAAATGGCACATTGACTAAAATTAAGGCAGGGTCAAAAACAAATGACATACTGTATAGAGAAGGTGAGTCTCATGAGGAAATTATAAACAAATGTACAATTTCGATTATCTGCCAGAAGTCAGATTACTTTTCTGCAAACAAAAAAAATACACCGCATCTCAATATTGAGTACAGTTTTCCATCAATTTGCCTGGTGCAACATCATTAAACAGACATGCAATTTGCAAGCGTTACCCAGAACCAAGTCGGCTGACACGAGAAATTATACTTCCAGGTGGGAAAATATATCTTTGTTTCAGTTAAGAAAGACAAATACAGATATAAGAGCTGTTTATAAGTGCTCTATCGGTATATAATGAATGAGAAATAGCAGTGTCTTTTATGGGTTTACAGTTTGAGTAGCAGCGGTGGTGTCAATATAGTGTATGTATAAAGTACAGTCCCACATGGCTCTGTGTAAATGCTACTCCAGCCTCTCATCTCCCTCCTCCACATCTTTTAGACTGAGCACCTCCAGAGAACCTTTCCCCTTGGTCTCACAGCGGATCAACTCATCCATCTCCCTGTAGCATCCCGGGTCCACCAGACACACCTGGAGGATGAAAGAATGGAGTGGAAAGAGAAAAGATAGAAAGACAGGGAGTATGATTATGTTACCGTTAACATTTGAGTCATTTAGCAGAGACTTTAATGCAGAATGACTCACAGTATGTGCATAATAAGCAAACTTTACAAAAGCAACAGACAGAGGTGGTGGGTGGAACTATTTTAGATCCTGGGAAGTTTTTCAGACGTTTTCCAAAAATCGGCACAGCTATCCTAGCCTACAGGTGAAGTTGGTTCCACTACTGAGATCCCAGGACAGACAAGAATTTTGACCGTGCGGATCGGCAACAGCCATGAAAGGGTGGGACGGCCAAGAGCCCAGCGGTGGCAGAATGAAGAGCCCGGGTAGGGATGTACGGTTTGAGCATTGCCAGAAGGTAGGGGGGAGAGATTCCTATGGTTGCTCTGTAGGCAAAAACCATGGCCTTGTTTCAGATATGAACTTAAACTGGAAGCCAGTTAAGTGGGCAAAGATGTGAGGTGACACGAAAGAACTTGGGAAGATTGAACTCTATGTGGGCGGCTTTATTCTGAATACGTTGTAGGGGTTTGGTGGCACACATCAGGAGCTCTACCCACAAGTGAGTTGCAGTAATCCAGACGTGAGATGACAAGTGCTTGGATAAGTACCTGTGCTGCTTCCTGTGTGAGGTCAATTCACACTCTATTGTACTCCAATGTTGTAGAGCATGAACCAGTAGGAGAGAGTCACTGCCTGCTTAATGTTAGCAGAGAACTACAGGCTGCCTAGGGTCACCAACATTCTTTGCACTCTTGGAGCAGAGCAAAGAATATACAACAAACACATTATATAAAAGTATACGATATATTACACAATATAGAGTACTAATTGTGTTTCAGTCAGTATTCACCACTCGATAAGGTTAACATTCATATGGATCATTCTCACCATCTCCAGTTGGTCATCAAAGTCTTCGCTTTCCATCACCTTGATGAGGGGTTTGAGCTTCTCCTTCAGTCTCTTGCCATCCTTGGCTGGAAGGACCAGCCTCAACCTCATGTGGGCCCTCTGTATCTCCATGGAGTCCTTCAGCTGCCTGATTACCTCCAGAGCCTAAGAAACCATGCCGCTGTTAGTTCCATGGGACATTCACATGACAATGACATTCGTAAGCATATACACTCTGTATATGCATCTATAATATTCAATACTTCTACCCATATTGTTCATATTCCCCATCCTACTCTTTCTAAAATTGCTGCTAGTTTACATTGTTATGTATATTATTGCAATACTTGCCATACCTATAGTGTTGAATACTACTAACAAATATTACTGCTAGTTTACAGTACCGTTTTTAAACTGCTGCTAGTTTACAGTGTTATGTATATTATTGCTTTATTTTTTTGCAATACTTTTGGTTTAAATATTTCTTCTTACTACTTAGATGTCGTGTGACATGTCACAAGAATGTCATTGTGCAGGATGACGCTGCGTTGTTCAGTGCATTTGACAGATAAACTTTGAAACTTCTCAATAGTTGGCAATCATGACAGCCTTCTATGTAAGTACTCCAGTTACATAAACAACATAAAAGGTTAGAATGCTTAAAATGAGATATTAAACGTTTCATACAGAGAGGTATTTGGAGTGAGAAAGACTTTAGTGTTAGGGTTTTGTCTCTGTATTCCAGCACTGAGGATATAAAATGAAACAATAAGTAAGACGTTAAAGGCCGACTGTCCTCTTTAATTTGAGGGCATTTACATCCAGCAGAATTCAACCTGCTACTGCCATCAGTCATATCCTCAACAGAAACAAGTGAGCCAATTCCACTTCCATTACACGATTTATGGATGTAAACAAAAATTAAAGCTGACAGTCTGCACTTTAACCTCATTGTTTCATTTCAAATTCAATGCGCTGGCGTGCAGAGGCAAAACTCAAAACATGTCACTGTCCAAATATGTATGGATTGCACTGTACCATCTCATATTTTCTCATATGCATTTTAAGGGAAGAAGCTATGGGTAAATCCACCCATAGATTGTGGACACAATTTGCACATTGAGTGAGCATTGAAAACCAAAGTTGTTCCTCTGTTTATCCTTGCCGTTTTGATAACAACGTGAAATATCTACACTCCATAGGTTACTGAAGCAAAACAAATGTCCGCCAGCTCTACCTGTTGCTTGGTGCTCTTGTTGGGCTTGACAGAGTAGTGGATATCCTTCATTGCCCTCTCTATGAGGTTGACTGTGTATGGCCGTTTTGTCTCTGGGTTCACACACTTCTCCGCCACGATGGTCGCAATGTCTCTGTAACTCGTCTCCAACTGGCTTTGTCTCTCCTTGTCGGAAACCTGGAGTTCTCCTTTAGCTAAAATCTAAACAACAAAGAAAACAAGTCAAATAGTGAACAGGCTAATCCCAAATGAATACATAATGTTGAACGAATGTGATGGTCATGAAGGTTTTATGTAAATTACAGGCATGTGTTTTGATTATCAATGTATTTACTTGTTTGCATATCTCTGTCAGGTCATCTGTTCCAAAAGCTTTTGACAGATCATCTTTCTTGGCGACTTGACCCTTGGACACATTGTTGAAAACAGAGCTGGTCTGCAACACTTCATCCAGGTCCTTCTCTCTGTAATTGGAAAAAACAAAATTACAGATTTATTACATGTTCTCATTGGGCAATGCGATCAATGAGGATTCAAAAAATACTGCTGTGACTTCTGCAACTGAGCATCAGGATGGCAAAGGCAGAAGATTATTATTGTTTTTTTTAAATAGCAGGATTTAAAATTCCTCGTTTGATTTGTCACAATCAGAATAACATTACCATCTGACCTTAACTGCAGATGTACTAATAGCAAGTGTAAGGTTTGAATTTATTTTCGCCGTACGATTGTCAGGCCAATCCAAAGAGCCAGTGATCTGCTATTTTGGTCAGAAATTCTTCTCTAGGTGATCCTTCACATGTGAGACATCAGAATATTTTAAAGTGTATTTACAAAGATGTTTTTCAAAGACATTAAGTGGGATCTGCGCAAACCCCTTTTAACTTGATACTAGGAGATTCTATCAGCAACCGAACAACACAAAGCAGCAACACAAAAAATCATGACAATATTAATAAGAAGAATTCGTTACAAAATAGCATAAACAACTCTCACTAACTAGAACGTAACAAGCAGATACTGAAAACTCACATCCTTCTCTGAATGGTCTTACTAGCGTTAGCTAGTATTAATACTCACGCTCCAGATCTCCAACTTATCACTTTATTTTTGTAACAGGCGATTTCAAATCGTTTTCCTCCCTTTTTCATCCTCACCACTGCCACATTTGTGAGTCGGATCTGGTTTGTTGGTGTAAAAATCGACATTTTTCTGCTTTAAAAGACAGATTAATCTGTCAGTAGCACGAGAAGTTTCTATCGCGTTCTACCGGCGAAATCGGCTTTCGCGTACTAAGAGTTTCATTCAAATTCGGCCGGACTGAAACATATACAAAAAAATGCAAAAGTTCCGAATACATTTTGTTTCTTACTAATAGAATGTGTTTTCACATTTTGAGTATTACATTTTATACAGTCTCATAACTACTGAGTCTATTATATAAAAATACGTTAGCTTTTAAAAACTAGCTAGATTCTTAAACACACACACACGCGCACGCACACACATGAAACACTATACGTCACTTAGACGCTGTTTAGCTGTATTTTAAAGAGAACATGAAGTTGCTCCTCTACCTGCTAACTTTGTCAATTAGAATGTTACTGAATGTTTAAAAACCCTATTGCAAAATCATTACATTCTATCGCAGATTTGAAATTTGGACATATACATGATAAAATATAATTAAACCTCAAATCCCACAATGCATTTCGTTTAATCGTGATAATAATATGGCTACTTCCTGCTGCTGATTCCTGATGTTCCTAAAACATTTGTCAGTATTTACATTACCGCAAACTATTGCACTGGAGACGAAAGCTAAAATGTTGCAGGGCTCAACTTTACTGCTTTTGTCTTTCATAACCGATATTCTTTGCGCTGATATTGATGGTAAGTACAGTAAAACAGGTAGCTAGCTAACTGGCTGGTTATCTGAAAGTGAAAGGTGAGTTGATATTGGTCGGTTGGTGCCTTGTAGATGGCAGTGAAAGAATGAACTCGAGTCTACTGGTGGGGACTAGATTCTGATGAGTCCTTTGTAAGATACCAGTTATGTACTGTATGCTGTCCACAAATAATTGTGCCCCACACACCACCATGTGTTTGCAGGAAAGAAGACAGTCCGCAGCACCCTCGAGAGTTATATTTTATTAGTATGGCAGAACAGGCTCTACTTGTACACAGCTGCTGCTGTTTTCGTTGGAATTTGGTTTTCTATGAAAATTGCATTAAAAAAGGTAATTTAGTGTTCCTTTATGGTTTAATTTAGTTCTGTATCAGTTTTATTTTATTCGTTTTTATCTTGAGGAACAGTTCTCTGTTAACATTTCTATTAGCTAGCTCTAATTCATACTAATTCAAACAGGCTAGCTAGCAATTGGTATGCAGTTAAAAAGTAAAAACATAAATAAATTATTCTCGCTATCCCATTAGAAAATTCTTACCACTCCAGTGAATCCTTGGCTCTACAAATCGGTGAAGCAGAATGGTTATTGTGTTGAGAAGGTGAAAGTTTTCCATGTATCAGAAGTAAACATCTTCTATGGATCACAAACTGGGACTGCAAAGGTAAGAGGGCAATCTTTCATTTTTATAAAATGATTTCCGTTTAATATTGAGGCAAAATTCTAAATTTTCCAAATCCATACGACAAGCACTTAGACAGCACGGTGTATCTTAACAGGATGGACAAAAATATGAAAATGTATGCATTCACTAAATCAAGTTGCTCTGGATAAATCATCTGCTAAATGATTAACATAAATTATTACATAATCCGCCTGAACGGCAGACCGACTTGTGAATGGACTGGAAGGCCAACTAGCATTACATATACAGTTGTGCTCAAAGTTTGCATATCCTTGGAGAATTGGTAATATATGTACCATTTGTAAAGAAAACATGAGTGAGCAGGCAAAACGAATGTCTTTTATTTCTTGTGGGATTCAAATTCAACTGTAGGTCATAACAGAATGGCACAATCATAAGACAAAGATGAAAGTACAAAGCTTTTGCTTTTGGTGCGTCGGAGAAGACCAAAGAACTCCCGCACACTGTCCAGATAACTTGCAATATCAAAACACTTTAATGAGAACAACGTTTCGGTCCTCTTGTGATTTCGTAAGATAACCTGATGAAGGTTCTCGGACCGAAACGTTGTTCTCATTAAAGTTTTTTGATATTGATAAGTTATAGGGACAGTGTGCGGGAGTTCTTGTTCAACACAATCATAAAACAAAACATGGCAAAAAAAAAAAAATGAACTGACCCCTATTCAAAAGTCTGCCTACCCTTAGTTCTTAATACGGTGTATTGCCCCCTTTAGCATCAATGACAGCGTGCAGTCTTTTGTGATAGTTGTCTATGAGGCCCCGAATTGTTGCAGGTGGTATAGCTGTCCATTTGTTTTGGCAAAATGCCTCTAGGCCATGCAAAGTCTTTGTTCGTCTTGCATGAACCGCACGTTTGAGATCTCCCCAGAGTGGCTCGATGATATTAAGGTCAGGAGACTATGATGGCCACTCCAGAACCTTCACCTTTTTCTGCTGTAACCACTGGAGGGTCAACTTGGCCTTGTGCTTAGCATTGTCATGCTGGAAAGTCCAAGAGCGTCCCATGTGCAGAAGAATGCAAATTGTTTGCCAGTATTTTCTGATAGCATGCTGCATTCATCTTGCCATCAATTTTCACAAGATTCCCCGTGCCTTTAGAGTTCCCAAACCCACAAAATATCAGTGAGCCACCACCATGCTTCACAGTCGGGATGGTATTCTGTTCACTATAGACCTTGTTGACCCCACTCCAAACATAACGCTTATGGTTGTGACCATAAAGCTCTATTTTGCTCTCACCACTCCAAATTAGTGTGCCAGAAGCAGTGAGGCGTGTCAAGGTGTTGTCGGGCATATTGTAACCGGGCTTTTTTGTGGCATTGGCGCAGTAAAGGCTTCTTTCTGGCAACTCGACCATGCAGCTCATTTTTGTTCAAGTATTGTCGTATTGTGCTCCTTGAAACAACCACACCGTCTTTTTCCAGAGCAGCCTGTATTTCTCCTCAAGTTACCTGTGTGTTTTTCTTTGTATCCCCAACAATTCTGTCAGTTTTGGCTGAAATCTTTCTTGGTCTACCTGATCTTAGCTTGGTATGAAGAGATCCCTGAATTTTCCACTTCTTAAGAAGTGATTGAGCAGTACTGACTGGCATTTGCAAGGCTTTGGATATCTTTTTATTTCCTTTTCCATCTTTACAGAGTTCTATTACCTTGTTACGCAGGTCTTTTGACAGATCTTTTCTGCTCCCCATGGCTCAGTATCTAGCCTGCTCAGTGCATCCACGTGAGAGCTAACAAACTCATTGACTATTTATACACAGACACTAATTGCAATTTAAAAAGCCACAGGTGTGGGAAATTCACCTTTAAATGCCATTTTCACCTGTGTGTGTCACCTTGTGTGTCTGTAACAAGGCCAAACATTCAAGGGTATGTAATCTTTTGATCAGGGCCATTTGGGTGATTTCTGTTATCATTATGATTTAAAAAGAAGCCAGACAACTATGTGATAATAAATGGCTTCATATGATCTATCCTTAAATAAAAGACATTTTTTTTGCATGATCAGTCATATTTTCAAAATCAATGCCAAAATTTCACAATTTCTGCCAGGTTATGCAAACTTATGAGCACAACTGTATGGCAAGGGTTTTATGAGCAGAATTTCACACTGGCCTTACTTTTCTATTGACGCAGGGATTTGCAATTGAGCTAGAAGAGGAGGTGAAAACTTTGGGCATAGCAGCTAAAGTGATTGACATGAAAGATTATGACCCAGATGACAGACTAGCTGATGAGGTAGGTGATGTTTCATTTTACCTGGAAGAAAAAACCTATGCAGTTTTAATGACATTTGTGGTTATCTATCTGTGCAAAGTAATGTTTTTAGTTGTTGGTAACTCAAAATGATCCTTATTTTAATCCCTTTCAATCTGGAAAGATCAATTATTTAATCAGTAATACATTTTTGTTAGGCAATATTCACTCCATGAAAGAAGTGCATAGGAGATTGTGTGCCTGGAAATTGCCATTTATTTGACGGTGACACCTCGCAGTTTGGAGATAAAAATCTCCTCCTGTGAATGTGAGCTCCTGTAGTTATTTCTCTTAGGGCAGAGCCGCCAGACCAGAGATCTTGCTACAGATGATCAGCAACGTAATGCTCTTAATCAGTCACAATGCTATCTCCGTTGAGCAGCAGAGTGTGCTGGGCAAATCTGTGCTATAGAAAACAGTCAGGCACTTTACACTAAGTTCTCTGTAGGATAATTTACCATGTTCTATTTAAATCTGTGGTGCTCCCTATGATGCTGTTGTTTTATTGATATTCGTTTCAGTCTCGTGGCATGCAATGTATTGGGTTTTCCATAGCTGCAACCTGTTCCATATTAATTGCGTTTCGATAGCCCTTGTTAAATGTATTACAATTTTAAACAAAAGTGGGCCATTTATGCATCTCTGGAAGTATTTTACCGAGCTCCTTTACTTTATTAGGCCTATTTATTGGTGTGCTACGTAATCCGTATTGGTTTATTTTGTGCCACATTCCAAATGTCAGTTTCCAATGACATCTCTCTCACCAGTGTTCCACAAAGTCAGTTTGTGTATTCTTATTGGCAACCTACACTGACGGACAGCCCACAGAGAATGCTAAATGGTTCTGTAAGTGGCTGGAGGAGGCATCTACTGACTTCCGATATGGGAATAACTACCTGAAAGGACTGAGATATGCAGTGTTTGGCTTGGGCAACTCTGTCTATGACAGCCACTTCAATACGGTACGAGATCTGTGTAGATTTGTCTCCGATTGATATGTTTCCACCATCTGTCTTGCTGGTTCTTACCCACATGAAATGACATCAGTATATAGTCTAGCTTGATACTTTATAAAGATTTTTTTACATGTTGTACCTCATTTATGTAGACAAGAATAGTACGCCAATTTAGTTGATCAACATACTTTTTATCATGGAAACTATGGAAATGTCACAAGGAAAAAAACGTTTTAAACAGCAATATTTAATCCCTTGTCCCCTCTCCCTTAGGTGAGCAAGAATGTGGACAAGTGGCTGTGGAAGCTGAGTGGAGTCCGTGTTCTGTCCAGAGGCGATGGTGACTGCAATGTAGTGAAGAGCCGTCATGGCAGTTTGCATTCTGACTTCCTGGTCTGGAAGACCAAATTTATGAGCCGTCTGCGGACCATGGTTGCAGGGCAGGAGGCCTGTAGGGGGAAATGTAAGACGGGTGGATCCTGTAACAACAGGAAGAAACCGCAGAAGACTGAAGATGAACAGGCATGTCCTGAACAGCTCAGCTCTGAGGTTAGACTAAACAACTCTTCTCAGTATTTATAGGAGGTAGGGTTTTGATTCCTGGTGCAATAAAGATCAGTACACAGGCATGACCGAGGGAATCATAGAAACTTAATGACTTATTGAAAAGCAAAGTAACACTTAGCATGATTCTTGTTTTGAAATGATCCATTCAGTCATAAATGTGTTTTAGATTAGTTTCATGCCCTAAATCTAAAAGCAGCTGGGCTGGAGAAAGGTCCCCTTGTCTGCCTCTTACTTCTGATCTCGTTTTTCCAGGTACCTACAACTATCTAGCCAATCTTCTTCTCACTTGCTTTATCCTCTTCTTCGTCCCCTAATTGTCACCATCTTACTCTTTTTCCCTCACTCTACTTTCTTCCCCCTCTCTCTCTGTCCTATCTCATTCCATTTTATTCCTCCTATCTCTTTCCTCTCTCAATGTCTGTCTACCCCCCCCACCCCCGCCCCTGTTACTCTCTAGGAGGAGCTGGTAGAGTCCAGTAGTGAAGAGGAGGCTGCTGGAACTGGGCCAGATGAACAACACCCAGGCTCTGTCATTGACGTGGAGGATCTAGGAAACATGATGAATGGCATGATGAAAGCCAAGGTCAGACCACGCTCTGGGGTTTAGAGGGGTTTCTTTAAAAAAATCTTTCTGTGTCTGGGCAGTTGACGTTGTGTTATTTTTTTGTGTCCAAGGATAATCTTTTATTTAAAAACAAACAGGGAATTCCAGAATTATTTGTACAGTACATTTGTGCACATTCTCCTTTGTTTGGCACCACATTGGTAAGTCATTAAGCGTCATGTAATTTTTACAGCTTTGCCACGTCAAAGACTGAAAATGTCATACGGATTAACTGTCTGTAGTTGAGTTTGAACAACAAAAGTGTTGTGAAATTGTGTAATTCATAACAAACGAATCTGCAATATTTAACCTGCGATTAAGTATTTTAAGGCATTATATTTTAAAACATGGACACTCAAAATCAGTTGTTTAAAGGTGACATTCATTTTATATTGGGAGCTATTTTTAAGAAAAAATGTACATTGCTTGCGTAAGTGCTCAACCCTGGTACATTAATACTTGGTAGAGCCAGTTTTTGTTGCAGTTACAGTTGTATGTGTTTTTGTAAGTATTTACCTGCTTTGCACACATCCAGTGTATGTGTCCATGTCTTTCTATACCAAAGAAATCCCTATTGTCAGAGAACAAGGGTTAATCAAGTAACCATGAATAATGCCAAGGTACTGAATGCTTCTTTGTCTCATTTCTTTGTTTGTGTTGCTGACAGCAAACCATAGCAATTTTAGAATCATACCATTATAATGTGCAATGTTGTAGCTTACTACTGCTCCATAAGTCATCTATAACTGATTTTTAAGTGATTTCTTTTCATAATATTGTAGCACACGGCAGTCAAAGACCACTCGCTCCTCTGGTTTGTTGAAAAGCTCATGCTCTTTAGATTCTGTCATCTAATTCTTCAAGGGGACAGCAGAAAGAGTGGCATTAAGCCTCCTTGCCTTGCTTTAGCCGATACCATGTTAGCTGAAGTCTGGAGGAATAGTGGTTTTATTGAAGGAAAAACAAAGCAAGCGACAGATGGTTTGGTAGACATTAGTTTGGGCAGGCGCAGTGGGAACCTGCATGAGTGAAAGCAGGGCTTGAAGGGGAGAGGAAGTGAGAAGGAGAGAGAATATTTATCTGATTTTAGTCACAGTCAGAAAAAGAAGGGATTAAGAATGAACGTTTCCACTCCTTCTTTCTACCATTTCATTTTATTAGTCTATGCCGTAAATATGAATGAAAATTAACATTTGACATTTTGGTTGTTCGGTGATAAAACATATGAAGCATGCCCTATATCAAATATTATTTGTATATAAAGAGAAATACCCTTAATGTAATGACATCTTTTACATCAAAATGTTTCTGTGCTCATTGGTTAAAATGGGATTTCTTCCGCATGCTGTAAAGCCTGCCGTGTGCCTGCCCTGAATTTATTTGTCCATTGCATATACATTGTTAAGGGTATTTCTTTAACTATTTCCTACATTGCAGAATAATAGTGAAGACACACAACTATGAAATAACACATGAGGAATCATGTAGTAACCAAGTAAGTGTTACCCTTTGTCTTGATGACAGCTTAGCCCACTCTTTGAATGCTCCCAACCGGCTTCATAAGGTAGTCACTTAGAATTAATTTCCAACAGTAGGTTTGTCCAAACTTTTGACTGGTACTGTAGAAGTACCAGGATTCAAACTGCTATTAATGATGATTTGCATGCAAGTAAAACTGTCTATGAAGCCTTCAGATACAGAATAGAGTTACTGTCTATGCAGAAACTGTCAATGTCTAGGCAGTTGCCACTAGAATAGAGTTTTGGGGAAATATACCATAGTAGTGTTTATACTGCCAGCCAGCTTCCTGGCATTCATCTCGCCTAGGCACCGTGGGAGTGATATTTCCCCTACTTCAGACTGATGTTGTTTGACAGCGAAGGACAGGGCAGAAATTATATTGTCGGGACTTTTGGATCAGCCGTTTCTAAAGCAGGTGGCAATTCTGTGTTCCCTGTGTTTGGGTCTCTGGTTTGTTGCTCTCATTTAGTGTCTACTGCCTCCTTAGCTCTGACCACATCCTGCCCTCTGGTACTGGGTTTGGGTGGGTGTATATGCTTAAGACATGGTGTGATAGTAGTTTTCATTGTTTTCAGCATCTCAAGGGATGGCTGAGGGTGTAAGCCACAACTTGAGTTTACACATGTACCTTTTTTCCCTTTGGGCTGAAATTTCAAAATGTTATCCAAGGAGAGGTGCATGATTGGTACAGATTGAGCCTGCATCAATCCCTTCAGTGTATCTAGGTGATGTTGTAGGAGAAATGCGGAGTGGATGAGGTTTAAGTTGATAATGTTGTTAAGAATCTCTCCATGTTTGGCACAGGTCAGCGTTAATCAATAAGCCATTTATATTTGATTTTTTTATGCAAAATTATAGTTTTATTTGATTGTTGAAACACTCACTCGCAGTAATATTTTTCATCGATTTGATTAAGGAGATTGCGTGCTTTCTTCCCCATTGTCAAGAGATATGTCTCAAGCTTTGTTCCATAATGGCCCAGGGAACAGATAAATCAATCCAGCAATTAGCCACACTGCAACGCTCTACATTCACTATACAGAAAGATTAATTTCAGAATGTTTACCCGGGGGGAACCCAATCTAATATCACAGTGCTAAAGCCGTGCCAGTGCTGAGGAAAGTTTTAATTGGTCTCTCAAGTCAGTGCGGTCTTTGCTGGTATGTGTAATGCTTATCAGTCAAATTAACCACCACTTGTTCAAACTAAACTATAGAATATTTGTTTTAGTGTTTTATTATATTTTCTGGTCCACTTATTAAAATTGATAGGTAGAAAAATGTGTTTACATAACTTGCTTATGATTTTCTACAATATTCAATCTTTAATCATCTCCATAAACCAACACATTGCATAATATCTTAGGGGTGACAGGTTACTTAGCAGTTTAAGTATCTGACCAGTGACCAAAACATTGCTAGATCGAATATCCAGGCGGGAAATTGTTCTGTTTCTAAATAAGGCAATTCATCCCAATTGCTGTAAATGAGAATGTATTCTCAGTCATTTTACATGGTAAAATAAGGATAAAAAAGTTTTAATAAAGAACAATATTTGTTGTAGGTGGCAGATGTATATATATTTTTAAAGGTGAACCCTGTTTGTATTTTTCAGTTTCATTATTGATTCAGGAACTTATTAAATTGAAACGAGTATTTTTATCCTTTTTTTTAAATAACCTTATTACATCATTAGATAAGTCTTACTAGACTCTTGAAAGGCGCTTGGCGTTGAGGTACCGCTTTTCCTCTGCTTGTACTGATACAATTTAGAATGGTAATTTTATGGTTCTACCACTAGAGGGTGGCAAAGCATGTTTTTTTATGCTGACCACCTCAATACCTCAGTCTTCCTTTCAAAATACCTTGAAGACAGCAGATCATCAGTGTTGTGCTGACATTGTAATGAGTTCACTGACAGTAAATAGTTATTAAAACGAATGCCTTGACATCGCCGGTCTGTGTCTTGATAATCTATTCTGAATAACAAAATATTCTTAATATTCTTAATGTGACACTGGCACTGTTTTGGTATGTCTTATTGCCAAAATAAACAAAGGCTGATATGTCTTCATTGTACACATTTGAATATTTGACATCTGAAAATTTGTCAGAGTCTGTGTCAAAGGCTATTTTTGTCTGTTGACCTTTTTTTGGCTATTGACTCTGTTTTGTTTTGTTGAGTTGGCCAGGACACTGCCCTTCTATTGTTTCTTCTATCAATTGCCATTGACTAATTACCGGAGCATGGTTTGGTCGATGGCTCTTCATATCTTTACTGCGAAATTCAAGTCCAGTGAGGTTTGCTACTAGTGATGGCAGTGCATTAAACAGTGTTGTTTGCCAGGCTGGGAACAGTGCCAAAGTGAGTCTTGTTTTCTGGGTTGAGACTTTTGTGTTGAATGAGGACTATTTTATGAGGTTAAACCCCCCCCCAAATTATCTGAACTAGGGGCTTGTTGACATTATGCTACATTTTCCGAGACTTGCTGAAGAAGACTCGACGCTGAATTATTTTGTTCTGTAAACTTGCAGATATTGATTGCTTAAGGCCCTACCTTCTGAGGTAGCATGCGCCAGATTTTTGATAGAGCCCCATACTGAGTTTTGCAAGTGTTAAGACAATTCTGTGGGAACTGTATCAAGTTTCTGTGCAGTATGGACACTAAATTTTCCTGTGATAGTTGGCCACAATCCTGCGTAGTATGTCTCAAACATGTCGGTCTAAATTCAGTCGCTGTGGAAATAATTATACAAACTAAGATAGACTTATCTTTCATTTTATTCTCTCTCATAATGTAAACAAGCACTAGGTGTTGGTGGAATTAGTTATGTTTAGCGCTGAATGTCTAGCTATCTTTCTCCCCTCTCGCTATTTTCTTGCTCTCTTTTGATTTCTTTTTTGTCTGTCACTCTGTCATATGTGATATAAAGCGTTGTAGTGTGGTGCTGGAACATAGCCATGTTCTGTCACTGCTGACATGATGCTACGTCATGACCGTGAGCATGACACTGGGACATGGCCATGTTCTGTCACTGCTGATACGATGCTATGTCATGACCGTGAGCATGACACTGGGACATGGCCATGTTCTGTCACTGCTGAGAAGATGCTACGTCATGACCGACCGTGCGCATCACACTGGGACATGGCCATGTTCTGTCACTGCTGAGACGATGCTACGTCATGACCGTGAGCATCACACTGGGACATGGCCATGTTCTGTCACTGCTGAGACGATGCTATGTCATGACTGTGAGCATCACACTGGGACATGGCCATGTTCTGTCACTGCTGAGACGATGCTACGTCATGACCGTGAGCATCACACTGGGACATGGCCATGTTCTGTCACTGCTGAGACGATGCTATGTCATGACCGTGAGCATCACACTGGGACATGCAGGGCAGTGGGCAATTACAGACACGTACAGTACTACACGGACACTTTAGAGAGACAGATTACACAGCACTACCACATTAATGTTCTATTGATTTTATAGGTCAAAGTTAAGAGGCAGAAGCGTTGTCCATCTTCCAGTCTAGATACCTGCCTTTCCTATTGATAGATGTTCTACAATGAAAAGTGTCTTTAGCCAGCATCCAAATTATGTACTTTTTACATGTTAATAAGCATTTATGCTACCAATAACTCTTTAGAAGTTTTAAAAACAATTTGCAAGTGGTAACTTTCATTTAAATGTTTTTAATGTCACCATTAAGGCACAGTAAAGTCATCTCTTTCCATAGTATGTGTGGGTGGGCCATAGTTATGAAACGGCTTTATACCTGTGTGGATGACTCTGACATGGGTTCATTATTCAGTTTGTTCTTTAACAAGAGGCCCTGTTTAGGGGCTGTCAAATTGTTGAAGTTCCTCCCTCTAAGTAGTGCTGAACACGACTTGTCTGACTACAGACATGTTTCATGCGCAAAAGTATGCATGCACATCCACACACTCACACACACAAAAAAGTGCTACTCTCTGTCTTATTCTCTCCGGCAGTTGTCAACAGCAGATAGAGCTGTTGGGTAGCTAATGGCTGGGCTCAGAGACTCAGACATCAGCTAGCTATCCCCGTGGTAAGCTAAAGTACTGTATTGCAGGAGGCGATGAACAGACAAAGACATTCAATCCACTTTGTGTGTTTGAGTTCCTTGAACCCAGTCTTTTTTGCTAACTTTCTGCTTGTCACTCCTTGTTATTAACAAAGAGACTTGCCTATTGGCAATCTAAAGGTCCAATACACAGCTGGATTTACATCAGAGAAATGTTTCCTAAATAATAAATGTATTTCCGGTAGCGTGGTATATTGCTGAATTTCCAAATCTTTCATCAGGAAAAATGTTCTAATATACCTTCCTTATTGTCAAGCGTGGTGGTAGAAGCATCATGAAGATCTGACCAAATTCCATGTGAACGATACGTTAAAATGCAGACCATTTAATGGGGAAGTACTCTTTCATGCCAGTGTAATACAGAGTCTTATAGTAGTATAGTAACATCACTACTTACAATCGCAGATACAGACATGGTCCTTCATGAAATGTGTTATTTTTCTGGGGAGTATTTGCTTTTTTTCCTTATGGTTATGCTCTTTTTTTGCAATTTGGGTGCAGTCTCATTCAATAGAATAATTTTTTGCGTCAGATTTTAATATAACTTTTATTTCATAAAGTTTTCAAAAACTGAGATGTTCAGCATATTAACTGGACCAGCGGTTGTGTCTGTGGTGTGAACCTACTGCGGGCAGACAGTCCCTAGGGTGAAACGCATTTGTCCGAAAACAGCATTAGCCCTGACACACAGACGCGTACAAACGCACTCACACGACCACAACTGCTGACAGAATATCAGCCCAGCGATAACTAGCCCCTGAAGAGCCCTACTGCTCTGAGAAAATTACATATATACTGTAGATGCCTGTAGGCACGTCTGAGCGGTGGCGGTAATTGGGTTGGACCGATGGGGTTGCAGGTGCTGTTACTAAACACGGCAAATCTCCAAGGCTAGTCGTCCGTCATCTTGGCATCTGAGATGATCATGACTTTAACTATTCATACATTCAGGGAAACTTTCAGGCAGGACTTCATCAATCTTGTGTCTGTGTTGTAAGTAAACAGCGAGTCCCTGGAAGCTTTGTGGATTTACAATGTGGACTTTACACTGTGCCACTCCACCGTATTGTGTCATTTAATCCATTAGTCTGGCTGATGGGAGGGAGCTGTTCCTGTCTTAAAGAGCCCTGTGAGGGTGCACTGGGTCAGATGTTGGAATGGCCTTCTACACTTGGTTCCTGGAGCTCCAGAGTTGTGACTGAGGTTGATGGTTATTTAATGGAGCTAACATTTGATCGATGAGCTCTGTTTAATTAAGTGATTAACTGCAGCAGCGAGTAGCTGGATTCATGGTTTAAAAGCTCATATAATCAATGAGCCATAGTTGTCAGATGGGTTCAGTTTGGGTGATGACGTCTCAGAGTTTTTAACAGGCTATGCTCGTGGAGTTGCAAATGCTGTGAAAGCACTGTGCTAATGGTATTTTTTTTGTGTGTGTTATCACTTTCGTCTCTCCATCCTACTCTATTCCATAGGGATACCCTGTCAGTATATACAACCGGGTTATGTCCAGCCATATCATCTGAACTTATAGAACTGGAAGGGTTCGAATAACAGCTAACATAGCATCAGCATCATAAGTGATGCATAACAGAATTACCTGTACACATTGCCTTGAATAGGTTACTCTGATACATTTAAACGGACGTGTCACTGCTGCTCTATTTACGTATACTCTACCGTTCTAAAGTTTGGGGTCATTTAGAAATGTCCTTGTTTTTGAAAGAAAAGCAGTTTTTTGGTCCATTTAAAATAGCTTGAAACGGCTGGTTTTCAAGGGGAAAATCTACGTAGGCGTACAGAGACCCTTTATCAACAACCATCATTCCTGTGTTCCAATGGCACGTTGTGTTTGCTAATCCAAGTTTGGCATTGTAAAAGGCTAATTGATCATTAGCTGAAAAACTGTTTTTGTTTAAAAAAGCAATAAAACTGGCCTTCTTTAGACTGTTTCGGTATCTACAGCATGAGCGTTAGTCGGTGCGTTTACAGGCTCAAAATGGCCAGAAACAAAGTACTTTCTCCTGAAACTAATCAGTCTATTCTTGTTCTGAGAAATGAAGGCTATTCCATGTGAGAAATTGCCGAGAAATTGAAGATCTTGTACAACAATGTGTAATACTCCCTTCATAGAACAGTGCAAACTGGCTCTAATTTCTCACATGGAATAGCCTCACAGCATGGAACTGTGAGGCATCTGTTTCTCAAACTAGACATTCTAATGTATTTGTCCTCTTTCTCTGTTGTGCACGGGGCCTCCCATCTATTCTGTTTAGAGCCAGTTTGTGCTGTTCTGTGAAGAGAGTAGTACATAGCATTGTACGAGATCTTCAGTTTCTTTGCTATATCATCTATGATTGTTGTCATATCAAACGTGATAATGATCCAAATATTTGCCAAGGAACAGATCAGTGACCATTCTATTGCTAGACTAATCAGAGATGATGACTAAATGTTCACGTACATAACACGTGTTTTAAGTATTATTTATTTAAACTGCTTGTAAAGGCATCATTTTATCACAACTGTCTGTAGTTTGTCCCGAGAAAATATACACATTGGGGTCTACGTTTCTAACTGACATCTGTGGTATTTATATTTGCTTGTTCTGAATTGTAATTTTTCATGATTGTTGTTTTTACCAGCCAAATCACTGTCATGGGTATAATAAAATGTGCCTTTATTTTTGTCCAAGTTAAAAAGAATGCAAGAATAATCAGGTTTTTGTCAATAGAAGGTTTCACCTTTTCTTCAATTGGGTAAAAGAATTAGCCTTCTTTTTGGAACAAACAGAATCTAACAGAGTTGTTGTGTGTTTGCTGCAGAGAAGAGAGGAGGGCCAGGTGGATGAACAGATGAAGCTGCCAAGGCTGAATAGACTGAAGAAGGCTGAGGAAGAGGAGAAGAGGAGAGAGATGATCACTCCTGCCCTGAGGGTGGCCCTGACGAAACAAGGTAAGTCAGACCTGCAGTGCATCGATATAATCACTACAGAAATGCAGTCAAGGTATGGTTACATAGGAAGCAGTACAGATGGAATTTAATTGTGATTCAAATAACCCTTACCGTTGCTCCCATAAGCTAGCTTCCATTTTAGCTAAATAGTTAGCATTGTTTACTTGCATCAAAAATCTCTAGACAGACTGGTTGTAAACCGGATGTGAATTTTGTGAATGGCTCTACAAAGCACTTGATCCTATCACATGTATATGTATATGTATGCAAATGTATTGAACAAATCAAAAAACATTTCAATTTTGGTAGTGTAACACTTGGCCTGTGTGGTTTTCTAGAAAACTGCATTATTGATAACAACTAAAGATCTGGATTAACTGGGAATTATGTGAAAAGTTGAAGTGTTATGTCTTTGAATGGACAGTGATGTTATATACCTCCACACTTACATCGACAGTGATGATATGGTCAAGTCTTTGCTTACTGGTAGACTGGTGACTTTTGATGACTTTGTTGTGAGTGGTTGATACAGTGCAAGAGATTGACTGCCTTTGGAGGGGGTGGCTAAAAGATCAACAGCAAAGTAGGGTTGGAGGTACAGTTAAGTCTACCTCCACCTCACTCGTTCTTTTTCTGTGCAGACTGACAGAAAAGGCAGCTGAGGTATTTAAAGTTTTTAACTAATGATTACAGGAAAGGATAGGACCCTCTGACTGGGATCATCGGACTCCAATACTAACTCTCAATAGGGCTGGTTCTTGTCTCTGTGACGCATCCCACCTCTCTCCAGAATGACTGATACAACCTAACTGAACACAGGTAGACCAACATGTTTTTTGTGGAGAAGTGGTAGTTCCTCCTCGGGGCATTGTGGGTAAGACAAATGATTTTGAGGTCAGTGTTGCAACATGGAGTGGGAGAAGAGAAGGCTGATAAATAACCGGTGCCGTAAAGGATAGGATGAGGATGTGTGTGTGCATGCGTACCATTTATTTCACGGGCGGGTGTAAAAGAGGCACCATATTCAGGCCGGAGTTTTTCTGGGCTGGCTTAGCCAATTAGCGGGAGGGTAAAGTGAGCGAGGGACAAGGAGAAGAGAGGCGCGACACTAAGGATTTTGGGTTTGAGGGTACGTTTGGTTTTGTTTTCCGATGCACGTCCACTGTTCCGGTGCGCCCACCGCCTTGGACGGGTTCAATTCACTTTTTATGGATAGCGTCAAGGCGTCGTTGACTGTTGTGCAAAGCATCTTGGGAAGGCAGCGCGGCCGTTTAAGCTGTTCCGGCGTGTTCAGAAGTTGGGCCACGGTCAATATTTTGCAAATGAATCCGGTTAATGCGAGGCGTTTATCATGTGGAAGTAGAGTCTTTCATAAACAAGTGAGGGTCTTCCTCCAACAACTAAAAGTTGTTGTTTCTAATCATTGTAATACTAGTCCTCAACTGAAATGTTCTTGTGTATATATTCTGTTGGTGTGTGCTTGATTAAAATAAAGGGTATTTAGCTAGGGAAAGAAGAAAACTGGAAAACTCTTATTTTCATTATCTAGACCCCAGATCACCCCTTCTAATCCCTTACCACCAGAAATCACCCTGGTAGGAGGAAAGGAGTGTTACAATAGCAAGGACTGTAAATGCCTATTAATCCTCCATAGTGCATTAGGTTGGGCCTTTGCTATTAGCTCAATGAACTGAGGTAAATTGTACAAAACCTTTTTACAGAATAGATTACTTAAACCTGGCTCTGACCTATTCAAAAACAGGAGATATCCAGCCCTGCGAAAAGAAATATCAATTATATCTTACCTTTGATCAGCATCCATTAATTCTGACACTGTTCTACTTCACACAAAATGCTGAAATAGAGCTTCATAAGTATTTTATTTTTTGAAAGGCATAGATGGGTACCCCCTTGAATCCTTATGGAGAACCCTTGATGTAAAAGCCCTGGCGTGTGCCGGGATGATTAAAAGAGTAAAATAGGAAGTATTCTGTTTGATGGGTCTGACTTAAGAGCGGGGGCTGTCAGAGTTTGATATGCAGTGAAGTAGTTATTCGCTGCCAGGATAGGCAAGACTTGATAATCAGTGACACATATATCACTGTCGCAATGCCACTTTTCAAGTTATGTTGCTAATTTAAATGTGTGGGCTTTATAATTCACAAACACTGCAATTTCTGCATTTCTTGTATGCTATTATTGCCACGTAATCTAGTGAGACCTCACATCATGCAACCGGTATTCCTATGTTATTACCATGTAACACTATGCAGCCATGCGAGGCGCGTGTGACAAATACAGAGAATGCCCGACTAAAGATCCGACAAAAACAACATTTGTCAAAATGCCTGTGCATCTCATGGACTTGAAGCGTTATAGACCGGCTATTAAAAGTACAGACATGTGACCATGTTACATTTTCTATTTTCTGCTCTACAGGTTACAAACTCATTGGAAGTCACTCAGGAGTCAAACTTTGTCGTTGGACCAAGGTAACTTACTGTAGACGCCAATTTTCTTCTCCTTATATGAGTCAGCTTACATTGATAGCATGTGCTTTTAGAATAATGCAATGACCGAGAATTTTCTACCCTCCAGTCCATGCTAAGAGGAAGAGGAGGTTGTTACAAGCACACATTTTACGGCATCGAGTCCCACAGATGTATGGAGACCACCCCTAGCCTTGCCTGTGCCAACAAGTGTGTCTTCTGCTGGAGGTGGGTACATCTAAACTGTGCCTGTTGGGGTGGTTGATTTAGTCATTTGAATATAATCCCTACATCATCATTATTATTATTATAATTTTTGATAACAATATTGTAATTTAGCAATGTTGTTTTCCAGCGTGACATACCGGATCAATTATGATTAAATGTCTTGCTCAAGGGCACAACAACCGATTTTTTCACCTTGTTGGACTGTGTAATTGAACCAATGCCATAACCACAAATTGATCTGCAGCATAATATCATTGTTCTCATATGCTCAGTGCAGTTGTATCCTTATGTGTGTCATTTTGTAGTTTTGATGTCTTCGCTTCTATTCCACAATGTGGAAATTAGTAAAACTAAATTATCCTTGAATAAGTAGGTAATCCTTGGACTGCTATTGGATATGGCTGCGGGATTTACAAATATTTAGCAAATGGTTAATTCCAGTGAGTTCTGGTAGTTCAAGGAAATTCCAATTCTCCTTAATTCATTTAAATTACTGGTTTTTTTTTTTATAGAAGTTGAATTTGGTTTGCTTTTTTGAATTTACTGGAGTTTCAATCTTTTTTTCTCAGTCACTGGACCTCTGATGTTTGTCAGTTTTCTTGAGGAAGAAAACGAGTGGACAAGCTGGTTTCTTCGTCAACAGCAATTTGTGGGCCAGATAGTGTCCTTATTTGCAAGTGTATAGGTTAATTATCATTTCTGAAATACATTCAATATATTTTTTGATTTTAAAGAGTGACTTTTTTAACTCCAAAATAATGGGATGTATTTTGCTAACCCTTTTTTTATTAAGTTTTTTTGGCTGTACCAGCCAGGTTCCTTAGACAGGTCAGGTCTTGGGCGATTTGTGTGCACGCTTGCAACCAGACAGACCCATTCCTTCCAATCTTGTCTCTTTTTCCTGGCAGACACCACACTAACCCGGTTGGCACAGAGTGGCGCTGGAAGATGGACCCACCTGAGAAGATACTCCTGGAGGCTGTGGAGAAACACCAGAACATGATCCGACAGTTCAGAGGTAACACGCTAAAAAACATAATCGGACAATTTAGAGGTAACACACACTACAAAACATGATCGGACTGTTCAGAGCTAACACACTACAAAGCATGATCAGAAATTTTAGGAAACACATGCAAAATGTGGGATGTAAGTATTAAAGAAATAGAAGCCAATAAAAACAAAACAAAAAAAAGTCATTTTAGCAACATTTTCATTAAAAACCATTACACTACGAAAAAAAGACTAATGAGTATTTTTATGTCCCAGAAAGTGAGTGAAACACTTGTACTGTAACCAGCCCTTTTTGACGACCTGCCATCGTAGCTGTTGAAATAAACATTCTATCCACCATTTACCGGCATTTTGCTTAAAAACGCATTCTTGGTGTCAGTGTGTGGGTACAGTATCAGGGGAAAACATTTCCCCACACCTTGTTGACTCCCTGCTGTCAAGTTCTGGGCTGATTCAGTCATCACACCTGGTTGACTCCCTGCTGTCAGGCTCTGGGCTGATTCAGTCATCACACCTGGTTGACTCCCTGCTGTCAGGCTCTGGGCTGATTGTCATCACACCTTGTTGACTCCCTGCTGTCAGGCTCTGGGCTGATTCATTCATCAGCACCCTATTTGTCTGTCCACTGTCTCACCTCTCCTTACCAGGATTAGAGTCTGTCCCACTCATCCCTACATCTGTCACTTGAACTGTGTCAACATCGCTCATGAACTGTCTCTGGTTTGTAAAGTTACAGGTCGGTTGGCCCTCACAAGTTCAGCAGTCAGGAATGAGAAAATATGAGTGATGGTCAGACTCACAACTTAAATGCAACATCCTCTCATAATATTGTACAGTGGTGAATTAGATTTCATTAGATGGCCTTTGTGTAGCAGTTCATTAAGCATAATAGGGCAGCAGTTTTCAGTTTATTTCCATTTCATTGGTTTTTATTCCAAATATTTGTTATGGTTTCTTTATGAGCATTTTTACTTACATTTGGAAAATGCAATTATATAATAGTATTAATAGTATGATATAGTGTTATAAGCCTTTTAATTTTTTTAAAGATATAGGCTTAGATATTAGGCTTAGACTTCGGCACCACCCTAGGCCAATTATCTAATGTCTTCACTGCAAGACAAATCAGTTATTCCACGGAATGATGCTTACCAAGTGCTTCTGACAGTTGGTGATTCCTGGAATGGAAAAGGTCAGGGACCGCTGAATAATATTAACCCAAACATCACAAAACACACTTAAAAATGATGCCTGGGATTAAGGCAGTTCAAAGATTTTCCTGCTTTGTCTTCTCCATTGAATCTGCCGATTCAGCCTGGAAGAGCTTTTCATCATGTGCCAGTTTAATCTAGTCAAACAAACGTGTAATTTATAGTCATGTAATTTGTTTTTCATTCTCAACCCATTGATGGACATCTGAGTTGAAGTAGTTCATGATATGATGCAGCTGTGAAACGTTGCTGATTACTGGGGTCCACGGGGTTGGTTGGTGTGGGCGGTGGAGTAGTGGGGCATGCATGATTTGTTTAGTGCTGCTTTTCGTGTTTTTAAATGCTACTGATTTCTGGTTTCACTTGACCAACAGTTTGTGTGTGTGGCTGAGTGATATGCCTAATAGGAAGTATGTTTTCTCCATGGGCCCTGTTGGAGGGCTGGGGAAATATACTATTTAAAGAAATGTATGCATTTTAGTTTCTGTTTTGTGATGTCATTAACTTTTTAAATGTAATGGTAGCAAAGCCGTTTTCATAGCATCATCAGTGGAATCTCTTATGGATTCGTTGTTATCCATATGAACTGACTGTATATACATTATTATTTGCAATATTATTAGTATTGACTGCATCGTAGATTGATCCGCAGTATTTTGCGGGATAATGCAACAAGCCAAAAGTACATTACATAAATTGTGTGTGCGTGCATGTGAGTGTGTGCGTGCATGTGACTGTGTTCGTGCATGTGAGTGTGCGTGCATGTGTGTACGTGTGCATGCAAGAAGAGACGTATGAGGGGTGTGTGTTGAATGTTGTCAAATTCATCAGTGTCAAGGCTCTGCCAGGTTATCCCCAGTGATCAGTGAGTGCCGGTGGGCTTGTCTCCTACCTACCAATGCCCACCTCCCTCCTCCCTGTCATCTCTCTCTTTCTCTCGGTCATCTCTGTCATCTTTCTCTCTGTCATCTCTCTCTCTCTGTCAACTCTCTCTGTCATCTCTTTCTTTCGATCATCTCTCTCTTTCTCACTGTCATCTCTTTATTTCCTCTTCCTCCTCCTTTTGGCATCTTTCCTAACTTCTTCACACCAAACCAATGCTTTTAAAGGGGAATGGAAATAAAAACCATAATAATGCTATCTTGCTTTTATTATTCATATTAAGGCTTAAAGTTACCCTTTAAATCCTAGAGAGGGGGGGAATGAGTGTACACCACAGGCTGAGGACGTTTGAATCATTAGGTAACAGGCTGTCTGACGCTCTCTTACCCTCTGTCCTGTCACAGGTGTACCTGGGGTGCGCCTGGAGCGGTATGAGGAGGGTCTACAGGTGAAGCACTGCGCCCTGTCTTTGGTGGGGGAGCCGATCATGTATCCCGAAATCAACTCCTTTTTGTGCCTCCTCCACACCCAACGCATCTCCAGCTTTCTGGTCACCAACGCACAGTTCCCCCAGGAGATCAGGTGGGGGTGCCAGTAAGGTGTTGTAGGGGAAGAGAAGTGGAGGAAAAGGGAGGGGAACCTTCATGTTCGCACCCCAGGTTAACCCTATCCCTAGATTCAAACCCAAACCTGTGACTAGGTTCATGTTCACGCCCCAGGTTAACCCTATCCCTAGATTCAAACCCAAACCTGTGACTAGGTTCATGTTCACGCCCCAGGTTAACCCTATCCCTAGATTCAAACCCAAACCTGTGACTAGGTTCATGTTCACGCCCCAGGTTAACCATATCCCTAGATTCAAACCCAA
The DNA here is from genome assembly GCA_016801175.1 of Esox masquinongy. NCBI lineage: Eukaryota > Metazoa > Chordata > Actinopteri > Esociformes > Esocidae > Esox > Esox masquinongy. The sequence continues at coordinate 32,114 of JACXGI010001261.1, read as the reverse complement.
ACCTGTGACTAGGTTCATGTTCACGCCCCAGGTTAACCCTAACCCTAGATTCAAATCCAAACTTGAGCCTAGGTTCATGTTCACGCCCCAGGTTAACCCTAACCCTGGATTCAAATCCAAACTTGAGCCTAGGTTCATGTTCACACCCCAGGTTAACCCTATCCCTAGATTCAAACCCAAACCTGAGCCTAGCTTCATGTTCACACCCCAGGTTAACCATATCCCAAGATCCAACCCCAAACCATGACAGTAGGTTCATGATCACAAAGGGAACAGAAAGGAGAGCCGTGAATGGCTCTAGCTCTCTCTTCCTTTGTGACTCAGTCTCAATGCCATTTGGTCTGACAAAAAACTTGTTCTTTCTTTTCTTTCTATTGCTTTTCTTTTTTCTGAAGTGTGTTTAGGCAGAGCTAATTCACTCCAAGTCCACCTCTTTTGCAGTCTCCAGAGATACATACCACGTTAAGGCAGGACCAAGACATGTGTGGTCTTAATGAAAGCCCTAATCTGGAGTGGAATTGCAAATAAGTTTTCACTGTGTTGGCCAGCCTAGAGTAGTCTGCTTTTAGCTCGTTATTCACCTGGGGGTGTCCCCCCTGTGCTCCTGGCCTTATGAAAAAGTGATGGTCCTCACCTTGCATGGCCTTGAGTACACACTGTGACATATATATTCACAGTGTTAAAGCACTAGCACACAAACACTCGCACAAACAAACACACACACACACACACACACACACACACACACACAATCTCTTATCACCTTTGACAGGAATATATGTTCAAAACGACAATGACAGAGGTTGGTTTAGTGTCAGTCCAGGGAGAGAGGTAGGAAAATACACTGATGTCACTTGATTCAGAACGTCTTTCTCCCATCTTAAAGAATCTCTGTTCTGCTCTGTTAAGCATTCTAGGTCTGAACAGAACACTGCGTCAACACAGTCAAAACCTCCCCAGAACTGACTGCTGAATAGAGCAGAGCAGTGTTGGAGAGGCACTACATTTTTACATTTTAGTCATTTAGTAGGCACTCTTATCCGGAGAGATTTACAGTTGGTAAATTCATATTAAGATAGGTTTGTGGGATTACCATGCAACCCAGTAGTATGTATACCTTACTCAATATTGCAGCTATCAGCAAAGTAAAGTCATGTGAAAAAAGAAGTACATACCCTGGAAAGTTGTATTTTTTTACATTTTTGTATAAATGACATTGAAAGATTGTACTTTACCATAATTTATTCATCAAAAATCTACAGAAATGCCCCCTTTGCCTGAAATAACTGAATGTAGCCATTTCCGTTAACTGTCTATCAGTCTCTTCCATTGGGTGGGAGGAATTTTTGCCCACTCTTCTTTACGGTACTGCTTCAACTGTGTCTTGTTTCCCAGGCTTCCTTCCTTGCATGCTCACTTCAAGTTCCCCCACAGCATTTCCACAGGACTAAGGTCTCGAATTTGACTACTGACATGCCATAACACTCTGGTTCTTCTTTCTGAGCCATTCTGTGGCTTTGCCTATGTTTTGGATGATTGTACTGTTGAGATCCATGTTCAGTTCAGTCTCTCGTTCTCCTCAATAATTCTCTGGTACAATATGAAACGTATGACTCAGTGATAGCAAGTTGGCCAGGCCCTGAAGCAGCAAAGCAGCCCAAACCATTATGCCATCACCTGTATTCCTTATGGTTTATTTTGGATCAGATAAACCCTTACTGCTCGTATAAATGGCTCAGGTGGCACTTAGTACTGTATGTGCAAAGCACTCATTTTAATAACAAGGAAATCAATATTTCTTTCCAGAGCATAAATGGAAACTTAATGCCCAATTCAATGCTGCTTACGGTAGGTTTGAGTTAATACAACAACACATTTAATCGGTTCAACATGTTCCATGCCACTTGTACAAAACCTTTTCTGGCCCTAAAAAGTAGTTTTTTAAACACAAATCAGATGGAAAAAAATATATGACGAGTCCTTCGTAGAATTTTAGAATCCCAAACATAGAGGTTTTGATTGTGACCCAAAAGGTCAATTTTGGACTCAACTGTCCAGAGAATGGACTATCGAAAACCTTCCCCTGTTTCTTGGCAAAGTTAAGACGGGCAGTTTTGTTCTATTTTGAGAGCAGAGGCGTCTTCCTAGTTATCCTCCCATGAATGCCATTTCAATTCAGTGTTCTTATTGTTGAAGAAAAACCTGAAATGCAGCTCGGGAGGTCTACAAATCTATAGATGTTATGTTTTGGTTAGCATTTACACGATTTATTATTTTTCTTGTGGTTCTTGAGGATATTTTGGAAGGTCGTCCACTTGTAGGCCGAGTTGCTGTCATGTTAAATGCTCTCCCTTTGTATATTATTTGCCTCATTGTGGACTGATGAAGCTCAGTTCCTTTTGAGATGGTTGTATAGCCTTCCCCAGACTGATGTGTTTTCAATACCCAAATATTTACCTACCTGACTCTAGTTTTAACCACTGCAACTTGGAATTTGCTTATTTTTGCACCTGCACTAATTTAAATTTTTTAATTTAATTTAATTTTTTCCACTAAACACAATTTCCTCAAAACCAATACATGGAAATGGTAACTATAAACCTCTTATGTCAGATTAAAAAAATACTGGTTCTGATTAAATAAAGATTTCATGGTGAACACTAAAGCAATCTGTATTTTCACAAAGGGTTCTCATACTTTCAAGCACTACTGCATAGTCATGTTTTATATTAATACTGTATAAACTTTCCACATACCCATAACAGCTCCAATGAAAAAAGCCCCAGATTATAATTTCCTCTTTATAATTTCCACCCCTGAATTTATCCAGTTACCCAGATATTACTTTCATTGAATAACATAAGTGTCCACACTTAAACAGAGGTGAGGGGGTGGGCGGGAGGTCGTGAGGTTTGGGGAATGCTACAGATGAATCAAGTGTTGACATTTTCCCTGTTTACTTCCAAACAGCAGTTACGTTATGTGGCTGAAGGAACCCTGTATCCTTTTTATCCTTTTAGTTAATTAGAACAGTTCTACTGTGTGATATTTATTAATGTGAAAAGTAACGTTAGAGCCTCTACAAAACCTCTTTTCCCTTAGTTACTCATAGCTAGCTAAATCTTCCCACTGCTACACAGGAATTTTACAGCAGAGTGCAGTCAAGCCTCCCCTCTAAAGGCTAAAATGGCTGTGTGATCTCTTTTATTTACTATCTTCTCCCTCTTCTCTGTTCACCTTTCTCTCTCTTTGTGAATGGCAGAGAACTATCAGCGCTCAGCAGTGTTTTGAATTTCTCTGTTGAGAGAACCAACATTAACATGTTGGGGTACAAAATAACTTTGGTAGACAGGAGGGGGAGGCACAAACTACATGTATCTGGTCTGCCATCTCTCTCTCTAATTCTGTGATCCCCTCTTTCCTCCTTATCTCTCTTTCCTTTGCCAATTTTGTCCATTTGTGTGTGTGTGTGTCCCATTCCTCCCTCTCTCACAAGCTCTCTCCCTTACTCATTCTCATCCATCCCGTTACCTTATTCCTCTCTGATCTTTTTCCATTCAGGAATCTGGTGCCAGTGACCCAGCTTTATGTGAGTGTGGACGCCAGTACCAAGGACAGTCTGAAGAAGATTGACCGGCCCCTCTTCAAAGACTTCTGGACAAGGTTCTTGGATAGCCTCAAGGCCCTGGGTGAGAAGGTGAGTATGCCTAGTGCCTTGTAACATACCTCTGATAAGCAGATCGGAAGCAGATTGGTTGCTGATTCTAATCACACTGCCAACAATGTAAAAACCAAATTTGTTATTGTGCTCTTGAGCAAGGTGCTTTAAGGGGAATAATGGCGAATATCTAAGATTTGTCTAAATTCATAAATCTTGAAGTAATTGTTGGAGTGTCTCTATACATGCAACTCACACTCAGGGGAGCAGGCTGTAGCAAGCACAGCATCATCTGGTTATACTCCCACCCGCTAATGCAATTTGAAAGAACTTTGTGAAATAACGATTATGTATGTTCTCGCCCAAAACACTAAATTGGGGACCCCAATTCATTGTGGTACATGCTTTATACATTTTATATAATAAATGTCAGTCGCAGGTTTTAAAGTTTGCCTTTTATAAAATCTCCAAAGATGGCTCGTTGGCTTGTGCAGTAAGTACATATCCTCATTCATATATATACAACTCCGGAAAAAATTAAGAGACCACTGCGCCTTTTTCTTTCCTTTCCAAAAAAGTTGAAAAGGAAAGTTTTGAGTGAGGAACAGAAGCGTTCAATTTGCAGTGGTCTCTTAATTTTAACCCTTCTGTTCCTCACTCAAAACCTTCCTTTTCGACTTTTTTGGAAAGGAAAGAAAAAGGTGCAGTGGTCTCTTAATTTCTTCCGGGGGGGGGGTGTACCGATCAGCCATAACATTATGACCACTGATAGGTGAAGTGAATAACACTGATAATCTCGTTATCATGGCACCTGTTAGTGGGTGGGATATATTAGGTAGCAAGTGAACATTCTGTCCTCAAAGATGTGTTAGAAGCAGGACAAAATGGGCAAGCGTAAGGATCTGAGGGACTTTGACAAGGGCCAAATTGTGATGGCTACTGTAGACTACTGGGTCAGAGCATCTCCTTGTGAGGCGTTCCCGGTCTGCAGTGGTCAGCACCTATCAAAAGTGGTCCAAGGAAGGAAAAGCGGTGAACCAGCGACAGGGTCACGGGCGGCCAAGGCTCATTGATTCCCGTGGGGACCGAAGGCTGGCCAGTGTGGTCCAATCCAACAGACGAGCTACTGTAGCTCAAATTGCTGAAAAAGTTAATGCTGGTACTGATAGAAAGGTGTCAGAACACACAGTACATCGCAGTTTGTTGCGTATGGGGCTGTGTAGCCGCAGATCAGTCAGGGTGCCCATGCTGACCCCTGCTGAAAGCACCTACAATGGGCAGGTGAGCATCAGAACTGGACCACGGAGCAATGGAAGAAGGTGGCCTGGTCTGATGAATCACGTTTTCTTTTACATCACGTGGATGGCCGGGTGTGTGCACGTCGCTTACCTGGAGAACACATGGCACCAGGATGCACTGTGGGAAGAAGGCAAGCCGGCGGAGGCAGTGTGATGCTTTGGGCAATGTTCTGCTGGGAAACCTTGGGTCCTGCCATTCATGTGGATGTTACTTTGACACATGCCACCTACCTGAGCATTGTTGCAGACCATGTGCACCCGTTCATGGCAACGGTATTCCCTGACAGCATGCCTCGACGGGTCAGGGTCTTTTGGTGGCAAAAGGGGGACCTACACAATACTAGGCAGGTGGTCATGATGTTATGGCTGATCGGTGTGTATATATCACAGGAATGTGTTGGGTTGACTATCCTTTCATTGTAATCCTGTTGTCAGATTTTCACATTTAAATTCCAATAATAAAACTTGAAAAGTTGATTGCAGTATTGAATCGCAATACATAAAGAATCACAGTACACATCGTATCTACACCTACGGCTCCGGAAAAAATTTAGACCACTGCACCTTTTTCTTTCCTTTCCAAAAAAGTTGAAAAGGAAAGTTTTGAGTGAGGAACAGAAGCGTTCAATTTGCAGCGGTCTTTTAATTTGAACCCTTCTGTTCCTCACTCAAAACCTTTTCGACTTTTTTGGAAAGGAAAGAAAAAGGTGCAGTGGTCTCTTAATTTTTACCAGAGCTGTAAGTATTGTAATAATGCGAGGTCCCTTGCAATTCCAAGCCTTTCAACATATATGTGGCGTGTAAAACGTTTTATTGGGAAGTCTTCATTTCCTGGCCACAATTAGCCTGCCAGCTTCCCCCTTTGAGGCTGTGGAGTCTACACCAGACAGTAGACAGATTTATTACATTTGTGAGGCAGTTTTCATTGTACATCTTGTAAATGTAACTAAATAGATTGTTGTAATTGCTGTCTTTATCTCGTATTTCACCAGGTACAGGAGTGTTTTACTCTGCAGTTGGGTAACTCATTCACATTCACACCCACTACCAATTACCTTCAAATCAGTCCAGTCAAAACTTTTTTTCCTTGCAACACAATAGTGGATCCAGTTTTGCTTTGAAGCAAGGACAGCGGAGTCCCTGCCTCTTCAGTAGAGTTCCAGATAATTGTAAAATGACAAGGCGCATTAAAGCTTTTCTGGTTGCTCGTAGTGGCCCAACACCTGATTAAGAGACTTTATGCTGGTATTGCCTTTATTTTCTGTCCATTGTGATGATGGATGATGCAATAGTGGAAGGCTTACATGCTGAAAATGTGGTTGTGGTCATGAAATCATTAATTTCTCTTAAGTTTTTATTATTACTAACTAACTCTAGTGATTTGACTGTCCACCCAAAAATAGTCGGTGGAAAACACTGCGTGTTCCAGTAAGTCATAGGTTTATAGATTTCCCGGGAACCTCAGCAAATGGTGACTTTGCTCCTGGATGACAGGTGACACCGACAACGATTGGTTGCTGTGAAAGATAGCGACTGCTCATTAGGATACAGCCCAGTCCGCACCATCTTGGTAGCTGCAGAGAGAGTCAGCACTATTAAGCTCCTCTGGGTTCACATTGCTAATGACTTGTCATGGACAATCAGCGCCACCGCTGTTATGAAGATGGCGCATCAGCAACTGGCTGCGTCACATCCTGGTATGGGGACTGCTTTTACAACATCTCTGAAATGAAATACACATCTCTGAAATGATGTCTGTAGGAAGGCTGCTGCATTATCAAGGACTCTTTACACCTCGGCCACACTACACTTGCTCTGCTCATCCGGGTCACACATGAAGTGATGCCGGCAGACACCCATGCCAACAACACACACGTACACACCATGTAAATGTTTATGGAAATACTCCAGGGTTGGTACTGTTTTTCTGTGGTTATTAGTTTAGTTATCAGTTTTTTTTATCAGAAAGTAAGAATTTCGTTGTGTGGTTCGCCATGTCTGTCTTTTGCATACAACCTCTAAAAACGTGTATCTTGAAAATATTGTAGGTTATTGAGTGCTGTCTTTTTTAGTTGACAGCATTCAAACAGGAATGAGTATAAAACATCTTACCACTTAGAGGACGTTCCATGGGTATTTTTTCTTGTTGTTTTTTTAGGTAAACACTGTATAGTAGTGGACACTACTTATGACATAATCAGATTTGACATGTGCCGCTTGTGGTTGCATTGTCATTCTGTCACAGAGCAACTTTCTGGTTTCTTTGAAAGAAACTGACCAGGAAGTCACACCAGGGGACCAGAATCAGATAAAAACATTGTAGCAAATTTACCTCCCTCCCCAAGGGATGTGCTGGTATGTTGGGAAACATTTTTAGTGTTCTTTATAATGAGTTTCCACCTGAAGTGACGGTTTGTTGTATTTGAGGTACTAGAGGGCAACTGTCTTAACAAACTCTCTCTCTCTGCCTCTACCTTTCAGAGACAGAGGACAGTGTACAGACTGACTCTGGTGAAGGCATGGAACGTAGACGAACTGAAGTCCTACTCGGAGCTCATCTCTCTGGGACAGCCTGACTTCATCGAGGTCAAGGTACTGTTGGTGGTGGCTCCTCCATCCACTCTATCTCTGTCCCTCCATTGCTTGCCGCTTATTTGTTTTCCATGACAAGTTCTAAGAAACAGGAAAACTTTGAACTCAGAGCTTTGTCTCAAGGTGTACAGTTGTAAATATGATTTGGTCACTCAATCTCTGCCTTGTTTCTCTCCCTCCCATTCTCTTCCTCTTCTTTTCATTTACTCTGTACTGCAGTGTTTTTGTGAAAACAAATCAGCCAACACTGTCTGACTCCACCGCATATTAAATCATTATGTGGGTTGTAGAAGTCTATTAAATGAATTATTGATCCACAGTTATGTGAGGAAATGGATCCGAGAAGCCTCTCAGATTATAATCTTCCTGAAAAGACTGGAGATTTCTTTAGGATAAATTTGTTTTATATTTTAATAAATAGAGCAAGTCAAACAGGCAACAGGGGTAAACAAATATGCAAACTACACTCGTGGATTTTCTCAATTTAATTTCCCAAACTACTTCATCCTCTGTCTTCTCTTAGTTTCATTTTAAAGGTCAAAGGTAATCCTGGAAAGGTAGTGAAGAAAGTGAATTTGCACAAAAATGTTCTTATTTACAATGAGATGGTCCTTCTACACCCGCCCGTAAGTCCCTTGAAGCAAACAGGAAACATGAATAAATGTCTATAGTAAAGATAGAAAGTAAATTTCCTTTGTCCTGTGAAAAACATGATTGAAATCCTGCAATCCAATCGCTGGGTGGCAAGTCAGTAGCCTGGAGAAGGCAACATAACTGAACCGATTATTTTTGAAACAGTAAAGTGTACACATTAACAACACAGTTTTATATATATACACTGCTCAAAAAGATTAAGGGAACACATAATCATCCAGTATAACACCAAGTAAATTAAACTTCAGGGATATCAATCTGTCCAGTTAGGAAGCATAAATGATTGTAAATCACTGTCACCTGTTTTGGTGCAATTGATAGTGACAACAGATTCAATGGATGGGCAACAGCAAGACAACCCCCAAAAATGGAATGATTTTGCAGGTGGTGGCCACAGACAATTGCTCTTTCCTTATCCTTACTGACTGATTCTTCTCTAGTTTTGCGTTTTGCTAGTGTCCTTGTCACTACTGGTAGCATGAGGCGGTACCTGCAGCCCATTCATGTTGCACAGGCAGTCCAGCTCCTCCAGGATGGCACATCCATATGTGCTGTCGCAAGAAGGTTTGCTGTGTCTCCCAGTATGGTCTTAAGAGTATGGAGGAGATACCAGGAGACAGACCATTGCACAAGGAGAGTTTAACAGGGCCGTAGAAGGACATCAACCCAGCAGCAGGACAGGTATCTGCTTCTTTGTGTGAGGAGGAACAGGAGGTGCACTGCCGGGGCCCTTCAAAATGACCTCCAGCGGGCTACTGGTGTGCATGTCCGCCATTGGCGCCCCATTCTTTTCACAGATGAAAGCAGGTTCACACTGAGCACGTGACAGATGTGAAAGAGTCTGGAGACGCCGTGGTGTACGTTATGCTACCTGCAAAATCATCCAGCATGAACGGTTTGGCGGGGGGTCAGTGATGGTCTTGGGTGGCATATCCTTGGATGGTCACATAGACCTCCACGTAGTAGCCAACGGTACCCTGACTGCTGTTAGACACCGGGATGAAATCCTCAGACCCATCGTCAGACCATACGCTGGTGCAGTGGGCCCTGGGTTCCTCCTGGTGCAGGACAATGCCCGGGCTCATGTGAATCCAATTGAGAACCTCTGGGACATTATGTTTTGGTGCATCCGACCCTGCCACAGACTGTCCAGGAGCTCAGGGATGCCCTGATCCTGGTCTGGGAGGAGATCCCCCAAGACACCATCCACCATCCATGATTTTCGGTGTGAGTTGGAATCCAGCCCTCAATCGGTTGGTGATTTTGGATTCCATTGACCGTGGTTGTAATTTTTTTTCTCAACCAATTACGCAATGTACAGTAAAGATTTTGATCTTTAATATATTTAGTTTGAGACCCGATGTGTGATTTAAGTGTTCCCTTAATTTTTTTGAGCAGTGTCATTTTTATTAAATACGATTGTTATTATTATGTTATTATATAACGTAGTGCCATCTGAAAGTTTCCGACCCCTTTACTTTCTCCACATTTTGTTGTGTTTTGGACATAATTTATAATTGATTAAATATTTTTTTGCCATCAATCTGCGCACATTACCCCAGAATAACATTTTGAGAATTAAGAACCCAAATCCCTCATTTAGATTAATATTCAGATCCTTTGCAGATTGAGTTCAAATGCATCTGGTGTCCTTTAATCATCCTTGAGATGATAAATATTGATGATTCATATTGGAGTCCACCTGTGACAAATTCAGTTGTTTGCACGTGATTTAGTCAGCATAGTAAGCATAGATCTGGGTATGTATTTTAATTTTTTTAATTAATAGCATTGAAAGTTCCCAGGGGCCAGTGGACTCTATCATTGTGAAATTGGAGAAATTAGTAACCACCACGATTCTTTCTAGAGCTGGCTGTCAGGCCAAACTAAGTAACTGGACAAGTATAGCCATGGTCAGAAAGGTGACCAAGAATCCAAATGGCCACTATAACAGACTGGAGTTTCTCTGTGTAGATGGGAAAACCTACAAGAAGGACAACCATTTGTGCAGCACTCCATCATTCAGACCTTTATGGTAGAGTGTCTAGATGGAAGCCTCTCCTTCAGTAGACGGACTGAAGGACTCTGAGAGCATAAGGAAAATTATTCTCTGGTCTGATGAGACCAAAATCAAAATACTAGACCTGAGCTCCAAGCTCTACGTCTGGCGAAAAACAAGGTACCATTAATCACCTGACTAATACCATCCCTATGGTATAGCATGTGGAGGTACTTGAAGATCCAGAGTGCACATGACCTTAAACTGGGGCAAAATTAACCTTTCAGCACGACAGTGACCCAAAGCACACCGCCATGATAATGCTGGACTGCCTTCTGGGCAAGTCTGTGAATGTCCTTGAGTTGCTCACATCTGTGGGGATACTAGTTATTTCAGTCATCATTTTCAATAAACTGGCACAGATTTTTTAACAAAAATATGTTTTTGCTTTGTTTGTTGTGGGGCGTTGTGTGTAGATTAATGGCAGTTCATTTTTTTCTTAAATCAGTTATAAATGTAGTATATAACACAGTGAAATGTATTCTCAGTACTCCCTTGTATTCATTAATTGGAATACAATCTCACCTTTTAATTAAGAGGAGAGGAAATGTTGTAGAGGTTGAGAATCAGAAGGACAGTGGCTCACGGTTTCAGCCATGCTGACTTGTTGGTAACCTGTTCATATATGCCGCTGGATCACACAATGTTTTGCGACAACTGAAAGAATCTGCACTTATATACAAATCAATAGGTCTTGCTGGCATGTGAGCTTGAAGGTTGATTTTTTAAAACGTGCAACATTTCCTCGGTCTGGCAAGGTATTTATAAAACTGTGCAATCAACGATTATACACTGTGAAATATAATACAGTTTTAATACATTAATTGGTAACATTTTACTTTGAATGAATCTCCATGAACATTTAATGAACTTGATGAAGAACAGTTCATTTTTAAAGGCTATTTAAATATATCCACACCACATCTATTGCATATTTGTCATACTGTACCAGAGATTATAATTATGTAGTCCTTGTAGTTCAATCTTCAAGGTTAAGTTCATGGATTTATGAATATTGTTTTACTCATAGACAGCCCTCTCCCACATTACATTTAAATTGGACAAACTAACACTAACAAATAAGGCAGTTTCTGCAGCATTATTTTGACAGAGTTGAAACCACAGACTTTGTTGTTTTGAAGAGTGACATGAAATATTTTGCTCTCATACTGTCACACTGACACTATCTGAGCCCATGATTTCCCTATTCATAATTTATAAATGCCTCTCTTATAAACTATATAGTATGGACTCAACACAGAATCTTCAAAGGTGTGGTTCACATTTTCAACCATATGCAGTTGTATTACTTTTATTACTATCTGTAACTTCCGTAGAATGTTCTTTGGGAATCACTTCCTGATCAATTATCCTTCCACGGTGGGGTTTTTCATCCAGAAGATTTCACAGCAACTTTATTGGTTCATTGATGGTGGCCAATGGTAAAGTAATTGTGTCCTTGTTAGTTCCTATTTACCCTTACTATGATTTATTATTAGTGTCAGTCTTATAATATATCAAACACTATTCTACATTGCCAATATTTTTTAAGTTTATTAATTATTAATTTATTTAAATTTTTAATGTATGTATTTTGTTAGAGTTTAAAGTATTTATACTGTAACTAATGTGCTTTAACTTTAGTATTAGTACTTTCAAAAGTTGTGAACTTTTTCAAAGGCCCATCTGTTTAAACATTGAACTCAGAACACACATGCTTAATTAAAAAAAATGTTTAATATTCTTAGTTAGAATATTATATGGGGACATCTATAATGCAGCTCAAAGGATAAGTCAGAAGGTATTCAGGCCTATGGTTGGACAAATAGCCAGCAGACAAGTTTAAGTGGCCCTGACTTTAGGGTTGGGGACACAGGCGCAGGGTTTGTGCAATTAGTACCTCATCCCCATCAGTAATTGTCACATTCACACTGACTACTTCTCAACAGAGAACGCTGTGTAACGCGTTTTGTGCACGCACAAGAAATACCATCTTCTTTCTCTCGTTGGCTGTTACTTCTCCTGTTTCCAATTGGCTTACAGCATTTAGCAACCAACAATTCAGTAAGACGAAGCGGTAAGCGTTAGACGCTAGCTGTGGTTGGTCATCAGAACACAGCATGTGGTGAGTTAGCAATCCCCCATGTGGTCGCAAGGTCTACAATGGCCGAAGTTTCTTCGCCTTTCGTGTCTGTCTCCTTGGATAGAGTTCAGTTGGCTGTGGCCAATGCCTTCATGTCCAGAAGTATTTGTACTTAATTTTTAATTGCATTCATTTGTGATTTCATTTGGACCATGCAGGCTTAATTGGTGTAAGGTCTTTCAGTCTGCTGTACCGTGAGAGTTCCGAGGTGACACAGTTCTACTTTCTCTTCATTATCTTCGACTTTTAAATACTTTTTTTAGGTTTTAGCACACAGTTTTTCTTCTCTGGTACCCAGATTGATCTGAGAGATATCTGGTGTTGGATCAAAAGACATCATGGTCCAGATCCAACAGCAGAATTACTACGACAACTAGCATCTCTTTTATGTACATGGTTTTAAATTAAAACAAATTAATTTGATAAAGTTTTTAGGACATGTTGTTGAAATCTTGCCAGGGACTGAGCTAGCACCATGCTAACTATATTATTGAAACTGGGGTAATTCTAGCTAGCTTCATTACTCAGTAATTTTCACTCAGTAAATTACCTATTATTATGTGTCTGAAACAGGGAAATGCATTTGAATATTCATCTTTGTAAATCAAAATTAGTATTTTTTGGCTAGGTTTTCAGCACTTGTTTAAAGAGGAATTTCACCATAGTTCACTTACATAATGTGTCTTCGCTAACATTAATAATTAGTACGTGTGATGAAAATGCCTCATCTCCTCCTAGAACCAGCAAATTTGAATTTCACAGTAGAATCTAATTTCTCTATATTGGTCTGTTCCTAAAATACCACAAGTTGCAGAATAGCAAACATAGATACTGCCTCCCTAACAAAATGATGTCAGAGAATGCCATAATTTTTAGAAGACGAAAGAGACACTTTTTAAAACAATAGTTAATTTTTGGAACACCCACGTGCCAGTGGTATTTTTGTGCCTGGCTGTATTAATTACAAGCAAACATAAAAAAATGCTATTTTGTGTGCTTGGTGCCAGTAATGCACCCATAAGTAACCACAACAGAACTCACGGGTAAACAACACATTCACATATATTCTGCTTTTACCATGCCAACAAAGAATAACAAAAACATGATACATTCACCAGAATATTTTTTTCCCCTATAATAATTTCCGAATTAATGCTCTTTCATCGTTTGCCTAGCAGATTACATATAGGTTCTGTAAGCACTGATTGTTTATACATGAATAGGCTATACCTTTGTTGTTACTTGGCAAAAAGCTAACATTAAAACACATTTACCAGTAGAAAAAAGAATTCATGTTTTCTCAACTTTTCACTAAATCTGGTAATACAGTCCATCAACAACATCCACCAATTGTCCTACTACATGTTTGCCAATTAGTCAAAATAACATTCTTGTTGCCGTTCATTACACCCTCTGATGTACTTTGGCATATTCACTAACACTGGTATGACAGAAAAACACATTTGATGACAGCCTTAACGATGAAATTATGCTTTAATTGCAATAATGCATCTTTCAAGATACCTACTTCTATTGCACTATAGATATGCAATGGATATATATATATATATATATATATGTTTTAATTAACTTTTAATAATTTAATGTTTAACATATTCACAAAATGCTTGTAGAAGTGTACTGAATGTGTTATGGAGATGGCACATTACCCATTATTTTTTTTTTTATCAAGCAAATAATATCAAATACTGCCAATAGCAGTAGTTAAAAATATTCTAAACAATATTGTTGTTTCTGTGCTTGCTACAGTAGACATTGGACCACACATGCTACTATAGTTTTTCATAACTAAACCAAGATACTGTAGGTCACACTTATTTGTAATTGGAGGCAGCCAAATGGGCAGAACCTAGGTAGGAGGTTGGCAAAACCAAGCATGAGCCAGTGATGTCCTAGTGACTCTTTTGGAAGCAATCACATCCTTTTTCAAATACCTACTCTGTAAAGTGCACATGGGCGATAACTCAATTTCCCCCTAAATGTAATTATTTACAATCGTGTCCCCTCTGTAACATTCTACTTTGGAAAAAATAAACTGTTTTGACTTCAAATTTTTTAATCAGTTAGAAGATCGGCAGAATGCTGTCCCAGTTCTATCTTGTTCCATAGGATTTTACTGCCCAACCGCTGGACTTCTGCTTCTCATGGGGAGTGAAAATACAGATACAGATTTATACATCCTGTGAGCAATCTGGCTCCTTGTTCTGTCTGCTGTGTTAATGCAGCCGAAACACAGGAGACAAAATGTGAAATTGTGCAGGCTCTTATTTTGTGATGTGAATGGTTATAGTGGTGACCATGGACATTTGCCAAATTACTAACAGTATACATATTCAATGACCAATACAGCTATTTAGTTTCTCTGCCACTGTCAACTCCCAGCTGCTTTCCTCTCTCTTTTTGTTCCATTCGACAGATAATATTGACTATTCTGATTTTAGTCTGTAAGCTGTAACAGGTAGAGGCATGGAACAGACACGGGGTGGATTCAGTGCTTGGGAGGGCGTTTTATAAACTCAAACGAAAGGTTGAGTACAGGAGGTCAGGGAGAAAGGAAAACTACAGGACAACCCCCATTTTAAGGGAGGCAGCCTCACCTCAGAGGCAGCCTCCCATTGGGGCTTTGTGAGAAATGGGTGCTGCTGGTCGTAGCTTTGGCAGCTGCTTCGGCACCATCCATCTCTTAGCCATCTTCCTCCATCTCCATCTTCCAGCCTTCCCCGGTCTCCCATTGCCGCTGCTACTTCTGGCCACAGCCCTGCTGGCTGCTCTCAAAAGATTCCGGAAGCTACAAGCATTCTCTGTTGGGGACATTGTTGAGATGCTGGTCCATGAGGCGCGGGCACGTTAGCGCTACAAAGCTAAAACCATTAGTACAGTATATGTGAAATTAATTTTGAGATTGGGCATAGTTTCGATAGCCTGATTGATTTATAGGATTGGTTATAAGAAGTAATCCAATATGATAACTCCAATGAAAATCATATACAGCTCCGGAAAAAATTAAGAGACCACTGCACCTTTTTCTTTCCTTTCTAAAAAAAGTTGAAAAGGAAAGTTTTGAGTGAGGAACAGAAGTGTTCAATTTGCAGTGGTCTCTTAATTTTAACCCTTCTGTTCCTCACTCAAAACCTTCCTTTTTGACTTTATTGGAAAGGAAAGAAAAAGGTGCAGTAGTCTCTTAATTTTTTCTGGAGCTTTAGAATGGTTTAAAATCATGATTGAAAATCCTGAAGGATCTCTTTAATTGGATGCATATAGTCTAAGGTTGTTTTACACAATCATTTGCACGTTAAGATAACTAAGTGGTTTCTCTCTAACTAATTTTGTTGATTGTTTTAAATGGATAAAGTTATGGATCTTTTCATCGTGCCCCATTCAAACATGAATCCTTCTCCTCTGACAAAGATCAGTTGGGCCTGTTCTGATGTGCCTATCAAAGGAACTAAAGCAGTGTAGAAAGAAAATGTCAGTTTATGAATTATTATTAATGTATAATATAAAATAGGAATTATCTAAACGATTGAGTCTGACCTGATGGCTTTTTAATGACATCCGAGAGTCATCATGTCACACGCCAAACGCTGACACTTGGCGCTACCCTGCTGTTTAATGAATGCCCTTCAGATTAATGCCCTGTATCATCAGTCATTATTGAGGGATCTCCCTTCAGACAGTGGCTTTTTTGTTAAATGGTACCATAATTCATATACATTGCAATGCTTTTAACCAGTACTGTATGGTCCCTTGTCAGAAGTAGTGCATTGTATAGGGAATTGGATGTGAAGTCCTCCATTCACATCTCAAGGGAGGGGTTCTGTAAGCGCACTCAAGACTCATTGTAGACCCCCTGCATATTTGATTGTAGGAGTCATGGAGTTATAGTTATGTTATATCTAGCTAAGTCAGTTACATTGAAATACAAACAAATTATATTTTAATAATTAACAAATTAATTTAATAGCATGGCTATGCTACAGTTTAGCTGAGGAAGGAGGAATCACAAAGGCATGTTTCCCGTTGTACTGTACTCTATGAAAATAAAAAGGTTATGTATTATGCAGAGACCAAGTGCTTAATAAATTAGGACAGCTCACAACTAATATTATTTTGACTTTAAATGTCCTACAATAATCCTAATCAAACACTGCCCCCATTTTCTCTCTCCCCATTATCTCTATGCCAACGATTCAAATTGATACAGAACCTGACCAGCTGGGTCTTGGTCATCAGTTGCACTATACGATTTTGGTGGGGAGAAGTCCTCAACCTCATACAATTGTTCAGTCACAATGGTTGCATTTTATTGCACTGACTCACCATCACTCTCCCTCTTTGACTTAGTGTCATCGGCAGAGCCAGCCAGACACTGTAAAATTTCTGCCACTTAGAAATGGGGCGTATCCCTGTAGCACTTAAAACATTTGACTGATGCCTGAAGTTAATATTAACATGAGCAATTCCTGCCATCCACAACTTTTTATGTGAATTAATTTTCTTATATGAAGGTAAAAGGCTGAAATTGGGGTAGAGGGACTTACACTTTAATGAGAGGAGCATCAGATCCATCAGAGAGATTTACCCTTCAATGGGATAGAGTTACCCTTCAATGGGGTAGAGTTACCCTTCAATGGGGTAGAGTTACCCCTTAATGATTTAGAGAGACTTACACTTTGAGGTAGAGAGACTTACACTTTAATGACAGCAAAGGAGAGGAGCATCAATCTGCAGTTGTCATAGCGACAAGACATTGGAGTGCCTGTCGCTATTTAAGTAAATGTCAGTAATGTTCCGAAACTTAAATCTTTGTAGTGCTTTGAAAATCAGCATTGTCTCAGTGACCTATTCTCAGAGAGGTTTTCATAATGATATGAGTGAATATAATGTTTTTTTGATCTCTTAACACATTTATTTGTTTACACATTTTGCCATAGGGTGGAGAGAAGATTTTGGAACTGTATCTCATTTCATGCAGTTCTACTCACGACTAGTTTAGATAAGCTAACTAACCAACCTGATGCACATCAAACTGTCTAAATTGCTTCAGGTTTATTCTACTGGTCTTATTGTCAACAGCAGGTTGAGACAAAATTCTCATTCATTCCTTTGAAGAGCGCTCATGCTAAACTTGCTTGCTGTACAACATCATTCAGCAGACTGCTCCACAATTGACTGCTCCACCAATGAGGCATGATATAGTGTAGTTCAACATTCTCATGGACTTTGGGGTAAACTGTTAAGCCTGTAAAGACTGCACATGTTAACTCTTCATAGTTATTAAGTTGTTCAAAAATGTAATTTTATTACCCACACATGAGCATATTTTTAAGTTTATGGTATTCTGATTCACATTAGTCTCCTTCTTTGCCAGCCCAGCAGTTATTCTAGATGAATAACGCAATGACACATCTTTCATATTCCCCCCCTTCGAATTTCAAAACCAGAAGCATGCCTCAGCCGGATAGGTGATATATTGTTGCCTAGCAACAACTGTTTGTAATCCACTTTGGTCTTGTTTTGAATGTAGGATTTAGAGTCTGTCCTTTTTTCTCTGACGGCTAGAAAAATGGTGTTAAATCACCAGAAAGGGAGGCAGCGCCAAATAAAACCATCTCTACATTGGACAGGCAGGGAGTGTGTATACAAAGGCTTGCATAATACACAGTCCAAGCTCCAGCCTGCAAAATGTATGACTTGAAAGCCATATATGACTGTGATTCACTTGTCCTTGTTAGAAAACGTTGAAAACTCCTCTCACATTACCATGGGCAAGCTCTGTTAAGGCTTGTAATAATCCCTCAAATCATTTTAAACAATGGTCGAAAATTCTACTCACAATAGTCTGCAACTATTAGCTCTTCCAAATATATGTGTACGGTATTTCTGTTATGTTTTTTTATGTAGTTGTGTAGTCTTTCTTCAAACTTTACCCTGAACCTAACCTTTAAGCTGAAATTTATCCCTTTTCTTCATGTTTCGATGTGGTATAATTTTCATTCTAAGGAATGAATAAAAATTTTGTCAGTCATTGTCTCAACCTATATATATATATTTGCAATTTGCGATATGTTATGCCAAGCTACAACCTGCTAGTCAAAGAGTCAAAATAATTGTTGGACTTGGCTTGGGAATCTAGTTGCTATCAATCAATCAAATCACTTTCTGTAAAAGAGAACATGTATAATTAAAATGTAATTTCATATAAAGTCAATCACCATGACAAGACATATTTGGTAGCAGAATTACAGTTGGGATATCAGGATTCTCATTTGCGGTAGTAGTTATGGTAGTGTACCCAAAATATGTCATGGGTGAACTATGGAAGGAAATTAGCTTCCAAAAAAATGTTTATGTCCTGAAAATTATTGTATTGGTGCATTTAATATAGGCTAACCAAAGCTTTAACCAAACAAAGTTGGGTGTGCTGTACAGTTAATGCTTCTGGGTTATGTGGCAGAACTCTGTCTGCACTGAAAATCCAAACAAATATAATTATATATTTACAATATGTCATTGACGTTAATGACCATGATAGATTGTAGTGTGTCTGCATGCTAACAGAAGAGCTGAACACAGCCTCATTAAAGACCTTGTAACCTTTTTGTCATTCTACTTCCACTCAAGAACAACTGAAACTGATCAGACCAGTAAGCACTGTTGTGTGTCACTCTTTAGTTCTGTATCTTAGTGCTTTGGGCAAACACGATGCTGCCCTCCTCCTTCCCAGACTGCCCTGTTGGTAGGGCTGTCACAATTATTACATAATTGCCTGATCGCGATTATTTGAGTCAGATTGCAATTATTTTTATGACAATGATCTTTTTGCACAATATTTTGATTCCAAAATCATGTTTCCAATCTGAGTAAGGGATTTTTTTCAACAATGTTAGAAACCTCTCAACAAATACCACGCAAATTATTCTGTTAGGATGTTTAGTGCATGGGAGCAGAAGATCGTTTGACAGCTCTGCAGAGTTATAGGCGCAGATCATTTACTGAAACTTATTTGCTTCTTAGTTTTCAGTATGTTTAAACCTAGTTTAGGATTGTTTTACACCAATACACCGTTGTGTAATTTTGCAACATTATTATTTAATAGACAAACACTTTTCAGTTGCTTATTTATCGCATCAACTCTGATCGACAAAAGAAAAAAAACACTCAAGGGTGTGTAAAATATGTTTACTAACATTGTAAGTCGACTTTTGACATTTAATTTCGTCCATATTTCCTAATTAGAAAATGTGCATTAAAATGCATGGATAGAAATACCTGTTGTCCCTGTGAGGTTCTGTTTTGTCCCATTTTGTTTTTGCTGTTGTGCTTGAATGTAGCCTGTTCCTTTTTGGTTTTTGTCCTAAGTTTTTGAATGTAGCCTGTCCTTTTTGTTCTGATTGTTTTCACCTGTTTGTTGTTTAGCACTCGTTAGCACCCTACTTAGTTGGCCCAGTTCTGCCCTTTGAGTCATTTTGTGTCTGTCTTGCCTGCCGTCAGTCTGTGTTTTTGCCTGCCGTCAGTCTGTGGTTTTGCCTGCCGTCAGTCTGTGGTTTTGCCTGCCGTCAGTCTGTGGTTTTGCCTGCCGTCAGTCTGTGGTTTTGCCTGCCTGCCTTGTTCCTGCCATATTCTTATTTTTTACCTGCCTCAGTTTCCTTATTAAACCCTTTTGTTGTCCTTTAACTCTGCACTTGGCATCCTGCTAAACCAAAATGTGACAGTCCCATTGCATAGTAATGTCTAAAAATAAAATGAATTGTTCCTGTACATTTTTAACTAAATTAATTAACTGAGCGTTGAAACAAGTTTTGCGTTGTGAGGAAGGCTATTTCAAATAACTAGGCTATAGTATTTGCAGCAGAGTGAGAGGTGAAACATCACGATGCGCAGGAAATTGTAATTGCAAGTGTGAAACACCACAAATCTGAAGAACCATCTCCGCATCCATCATGTGTATTTTTAGACCTACAATATTATTTGGCTTACATTATAATAGTGGCACACAATTTACAATATCAACAATTAAATCGTTAATCGCAATTATTTGTGAGACAATTGTCAACTAAAATGTCATAATCGTGACAGCCCTACCTGTTGGCCTGTGTAACTTAGATGCTCAGAGCAGCCTTTGCTCTGGGCACGTTTCGACTAAAGCATTACACCCTAGCATTTTAGCAATTAGTGTTTCACAGGAGAATTGGAGCAGACACCATGATGGAATGCACCAGCCCCGGACTCAGATAAGCACAGATCATTGATTCATGACTGCAAAGCTCACTGCAAAGCTCACTACATTTTTCAGCGAAGGTGTGTTGGCGGGGATTGGTGAACATAAGGGTGTCTTACTTTAGCAGTGTTTTCGATATTAATGTGTGTTTTGGGGGGCTTTCTGTGTGAATAATACCTCACTATTTTCCATCTTGTTCTCTGTGTGTAGCAGTGTGTCCTTAAAGGCAGGTGATGAACACTGTGTGTGTGTGTGTGTGTGTGTGTGTGTGTGTGTGTTTGTGTGTTTGTGTGTTTGTGTGTGTGTGTTTCTGCAGGAGGTAGGGACTCTGTCGTTGATACATCAGCGATTCACAAGCACCCTTGTTCTTGACAATGCACACCATACATCACAGTTGATGGCCTTTCTGCAATATTCCTGATGTATCACAAAACAGTCCTACATTACTACTCCCCACCACTGCCACCACTGTTCTGCAGGTGGGAAATGGGAGAGTGATTGGAGACAGGTTTAACCTACAGAGATACATGTTGCCCACACACACAGCATGCAAGCACAGTAAGGGGCCGTTGAGAAGGCAGAACTGATCAATTCCATAACAGGCATAAGGAGCTGTGATATTTGTGAGCTGGGCTCTCCTCTCTCTCTCCCTCTCCCTCTCTTGTCCTGGTGTGATTTATACCCCAGCCAGTGTCTGGGATCGTTATTCAACAGGCCCACAGGCCAGACTGATGACACGTGGGGTTCCTCATCAATTCTCCCTGACGCCCGTCTAGCCGTCTGCCTTCCCCCATTCCTTATCATCCTTGGGATATCGACACCAGACCCACCCACTGCAACTGGACGACAGAGTGGTGTTGGCGAGGGGTTGTGGAGGAGAAAGAGGTTGAATAGTTTGGGGGTGAAGTTTGGAGGCCAAGGCGAACTCTTTTGCTCTCTTGAGATCTCTATCCCCTCCATTCCACCAACCTTTCTATAGGCGATAAAGATGACCAATCTCTACCTCCTTGACCCTGTCTGGGGGCGAAAACTAAATGAGATGTATTGTGTTTCTGGGTTAGAATGAATACGCCGTTTGGGCAGGTTTGGATGATGGAGAAATTCATGTAAAATGGTGTGCTTGTTTTAGTGCTGTTCCACACATCTATAAGTGTATCTCAGATGTTTGAACCAGCCACCTTTCGGTGACTTCCCCAACCCTCCAACACAGATAATGTCTTAGGGATTGACCTACTGTTCTATCGGAAGGAAAAAGTGACCCAAATTTAGGTCGCAAGTTAAAGGTTGAAAATACTGCTGTACATACATTGTTTTACAAACATTACCAAATAAACTGTTAAAAATGCTAACTACCACATTCAGATATACAAAAACAAAGAACAGGCACCATAAAATATAGCAACCCAGGCCCCCATAGAGCAGGCATTGTTTTATTTTGTAAGCTTGTAGTTAGGATGATGACATTTTAAGATAAGAATACTTTTCTTTCTACCCACTTTCTCTCCATTCCTCCATGTGATCTCTCTCTCTCTCTCTCTCTCTCCCCCCCCCTCCAGGGAGTGACATACTGTGGGGAAAGCTCAGCCAGTAGCCTGACCATGGCCAACGTGCCATGGCATGAAGAGGTCATCCATTTTGTCCAGCAGTTGGTGGACATGCTGCCTCAGTACCAAATTGCTTGTGAGCATGAGCACTCCAACTGTCTGCTTATTGCACACACAAAGGTAAAACACTCCACACTGTACCCCCAGCTATGAGACCTCATTAAGTCATTAGGGGAAAACTTAATTCATTTCTTCCTTAATTAATTAGTCATAAATAAAATATTGTAATTGTTGGAACAGTGATACATTTTGCTGTTTTGGCTAATTTTGAAATTAAAATCACTGAGGTTAAAGACTAGATTGTCAGCTTCTATGTGAGGTCTTTTTATACAGAGAGGGAAAAACGTATTTGATCCCCTGCTGATTTTGTACGTTTGCCCACTGACAAATAAATGATCAGTCTTTAATTTTAATGGTAGGTTTATTTGAACAGTGAGAGACAGAATAACAACAAAAAAATCCAGAAAAACGCATGCCAAAAATGTTATAAATTGATTTGCATTTTAATGAGTGAAATAAGTATTCGACCCCTCTGCAAAACATGAAACCCCTTGTTGGCAGTCACAGAGGTCAGACGTTTCTTGTAGCTGGCCACCAGGTTTGCACACATCTCAGGAGGGATTTTGTCCCACTCCTCTTTGCAGATCTTCTCCATGTCATTAAGGTTTCGAGGCTGACATTTGGCAACTCGAACCTTCAGCTCCCTTCACAGATTTTCTATGGGATTAAGGTCTGGAGACTGGCTAGCCCACTCCAGGACCTTAATGTGCTTCTTTTTGAGCCACTCCTTTGTTGCCTTGGCCATGTGTTTTGGATCATTTTCATGCTGGAATACCCATCCACGACCCATTTTCAATGCCCTGGCTGAGGGAAGGAGGTTCTCACCCAAGATTTGACGGTACATGGCCCCGTCCATCGTCCCTTTGATGCGGTGAAGTTGTCCTGTCCCGTTAGCAGAAAAATACCCCCAAAGCATAATGTTTCCACCTCCATGTTTGACGGTGGGGATGGTGTTCTTGGGTTCATAGGCAGCATTCCTCCTCCTCCAAACACGGCGAGTTGAGTTGATGCCAAAGAGCTCGATTTTGGTCTCATCTGACCACAACACTTTCACCCAGTTCTCCTCTGAATCATTCCGATGTTCATTGGCAAACTTCAGATGGGCCTGTACATGTGGTTTCTTGAGCAGGGGGACCTTGCAGGCGCTTCAGTCTTTCACGCCGTAGTGTTACCAATTGTTTTCTTGGTGACTATGGTCCCAGCTGCCTTGAGATCATTGACAAGATCCTCCCGTGTAGTTCTGGGCTGATTCCTCACCGTTCTCATGATCATTGCAACTCCACGAGGTGAGATCTTGCATGGAGCCCCAGACCGAGGGAGATTGACAGTTCTTTTGTGTTTCTTCCATTTGTGAATAATGGCACCAACTGTTGTCACCTTCTCACCAAGCTGTTTGGCGATGGTCTTGTAGCCCATTCCAGCCTTGTGTAGACCTACAATCTTGTCCCTGACATCCTTGGACAGCTCTCTGGTCTTGGCCATGGTGGAGAGTTTGGAATCTAATTGATTGATTGCTTCTGTGGACAGGTGTCTTTTATACAGGTAACAAACTGAGATTAGGAGCACTCCCTTTAAGTGTGCTCCTAATTTCAGCTCGTTACCTGTATAAAAGACACCTGGGAGCCAGAAATCTTTCTGATTGAGATGGGATCAAATACTTCACTTATTAAAATGCAAATGAACTTATAACATTTTTGACATGCATTTTTCTGGATTTTTTTGTTGTTATTCTGTCTCTCACTGTTCAAATAAACCTACCATTAAAATTATAGACTGGTCATTTCTTTGTCAGTGGGCAAACGTACAAAATCAGCAGGGGATCAAATACTTTTGAAAAATCCCGACAATTGAATTTGCTTGCTATTTTGATCATCTGGGAGGGTACAACAGGTTGCGCTATTGTTTGCATGTGCGAATTGAGAAGCACACTGTCGTCTTAGTTGGAGCCTGCCCAACCTGGTCTCATTGGAATACGCAAACTATTTTATGAAAATCTTTGACAGACGAATTCGTAAGAAATATTACGTTAGGTGAAGTGACGTTAGAGCGATTGGCAGGCTGCGTTTCGAACCCGCGTCCTTCAGCTCTGTATGCTGGTGCACTACCTACTGCTCCAAATAGGGACATGCTGTTAAGGGCGGCTAGTAGTGGAGTTACCAAGTTCGCTACAATATGTTACAAAGGATTTCTACAAGTGGTGCCATAGATTTACGTATAATAGTTTACCTATTCCAATGAGATCAGGTCGGGCCTGCCAGTGAACCCAGGATGCTCTATACGGACCAGCAACAGAAGAAACATTGCTTCCTGCAGCGCACTTCAGAATGTGTGCACCAAAGTAGTAGAGAGCGTCAGTCACTCGCAGTCATTGGAGAAACGTAGGCTACGTTCAACAAACCGGTAGTTTGTTTGCTTAACAAAATTAATTAGCTGTCCATCAAGCTAGGTAAACATACCTCTAAATCAACTGATTTAGAGGTATCAATACTGCTGCCACAATTGTGTCCACAGTTATACTGACATAGAAACAGGCATTAGACACAGTAAGCTTAGCTAACAGTACAATTTTGCTAGCCTTGCTATTGGTTCATACAACCGTAGGTGCAAGATGTTTTCGACAAATATTTTTAAGGCCTAGTCCACACGCAAACTGTGTTTCAGGTCACTGAAAACTGACCTTTTGAAAAACTCTTTCCAGGGTGAAGATATTCAGAAACTCTTTTTTCAGTGTTGATGTGTAGACAGGGAAGACTGAGTTTTTGGCTTGTTACGGCCAGAGTGTGCGCTGTTATCTCCTTTGTTTACATGAGGTGATTTTGTGCAATGGCGGACGTAGCCAAAATAGTTCTGGTTTTAATCTTGCTAACAGGACTTTTTACATGTTTACACATAAATGTACAGTTACTCTCCTACTATATTGAGGAACAGAAGTGTCAGAATGTGCTGCAGAGGTCACTGCTACATCCAGCACTCGCACCGCTGTTGTTAGCCTACTGGAATCGGTAATAACTTTTTTCAGGCTTCTGATTGGCCAACATGGATTTAAGGTTAGGGTTATATCGCCGCCTGTTGGTTTGGCATGCTCTTCACAGTGCTTGACAGCGTGTTTTTGCTTTATGTGGACAGAGATTTTTTTCAAACAGTTCTTGTGTGGATGGGATTTTTTTTAAGAAAGAAGGAGAACAAAACCTGTTTTAAAAATACCTGTGTATGTGTGGATTAGGCCTAAAATATTTTAATCTGCATCAGCTAAAGAGAAACGGGGAGCAGGGAGAGTGTCAGGTAACAACTGAATTGATGAAAGTCTCAATCAAATAGCTAACGTTTACTTTAGCAGCTATTACTGTTCTAGCTAAAAACGGGAAGATGTGTGTAGTTATAGACGCAGCTATGAATTAGTTCGTACTAGGGGGGGATTCAGACCCCTTTACGTTCTCCATTTTTTCTTGTGTTACAGACTAAATATATAATCCATTACTTTTTTGGCATCAAGCGGGTGTCTGTGTAGAAAAACACACTACGATCTCTCTCCAAAATATGCCGTCCTAGTTCCACTAATTCTCACGCTTTCATTTGTTTATTAAATCTGCTATTACCTGGCCTGTGGGCAGTAGGTCTATAAAAGTGGATGTGGCGTGCCTAATAGTGGGCTGGTAATTATAGAGCTACGGTGCGTCTGAATGTAATTTTTTGTCACCTTACACAGAAAGTCAGACGTATTTAATATTCATTGTGATTTCGAGTGGCACATCTTTCCAATTCCTTTTCAACAGTTTTATGTAAGTCTACCCAGTACAACTTGTAATAAAATGATCCCAAATCTCCAGAGAGATCATTATTAAACATGTCCGGGCTATGGCTGACATTCACAGACTTGTCCCAAAGCTGCTCCAGCGTTGTGATTGTTGTGTGCTTCAGGTCATTGTCATGCTGCGACATGAGTCTTTGTCCCAGTCTGAGGTCCTGTGCCCTCTGGATCAGGTTTTATTCAAGGACCTCTCTGTGTTTTGTTCTGTCCATTCTTCCCTCAATCCTGACCAGTCTCCCAGGTCCTGCAACTGAGAAGAATTGTCATAGCATGATGCTCTCCGAATCATGCTTCACTTTAGGGACGCTGTTAGCCAGGTGATGAGCTGTGCCGCGTTTTTCCCAGAAGTAGCGCTTGGAATTCAGGCTTAGTCTCATTAAACTAGGTAATCCTTTTCCTCACGCCTCTCATATTCCTTCAGGCTGCATGCCTTTTACTCAGGAGAGGCCTCCGTCTAGCCACTCAAAAATAAAAGCCTTAGAATTAATTGGCACACATTTCTAAAGAACATGTTTTTTTTCGTTTTGTATTCTGTGTAGATTGATGACAAAAAATATTATCAATTAAATCTTTAACACAACGCAGTGTGTTCTTTCCGAATGCACTTTTCCTCAAATAATCCTTAATATAAAAATGTTTCTCACAGGTTGCATTTCTAGACAGGTAGAGAAATAAAAAAAATGCATGATTCAAGGCCATTTACCATTGTTTTTGTTGCTGTCTTTTCTCATTAATTTTTGATTGTCTAATTTATTCGTGCCAACTATCAAAGAAAAACTCTCTTGAATTGGCTTTGCATCCCTACTGTGCTATCCTAGTATCCCCAATTCGCCCTTGTTGGTCCGGCCTTTTTCTTTCAAACAGGAAAATTAGAATTCCGACCCAATTACTTACCCATAACTAATTATTATTAATTGCTCTCTGATATAGTATAGAAACTCAGGCTTCTCAACCTCTTCTTAAAGGTTTTTTTCTATTCTATTGGGGAAAAACAAATATGCTCTTTATCTATTATTGAGCCATACAAGTCTATTGTCACGCGAACCCATCTTTTTTTATTCCTCTACAAATCTCTAGATTCTTTACCAGTTTTTTTTATTTCGGCAAGCTGATTACTTTTTAATTTCCCATCTATTTCTCTCTCTCATTTGTCAGTCAGCATTCCATATTTCCCTGCCCTGTGTGAGGAAGATGAAGGGCTAGCTGACAGGGGCTTGCAGAACCTTTGATTTGATCCTAATTCAGTCTGTCTTTAAACTAACAGTACAGTGTTAGTGAGAACAGTGTCTTTGTGATCTGTATTGTTCTCTTCCAGGAAATCACCATAGAAACAATCAAGATGTTTTGATCAGTAAGGAAAAATAAATGTTATACTATGGCATCTATTTAGATATATAGAGTTGAGCAGCTCTTGTATTCTCCTATAACTGATGATTGTACAATTAGTAGCGCTTTGTCAGACTGTTACTTTGAAGACGATTCATCCGGCATCCTGGACCGTGATTTACATCCACCTCCACCAGTAAGTGGACATGTTAGTCACCTGCCTGGAGACGCCTACTTTCCCACACAAGCATATTGCTTTTTAGAAACTGCATAATTTTAGTTCTTAATGATAATTGGATGAAAACTGGGGTATATTTAAACAGTAGAGTACAAGGAGGTATAGTATATGACAAATATTCCCAGGCTAGGGGCTCTTCTTAGGCCCTAAGACTCATATTGTAGTATGGGGAATAAAGGTAAACCTTAGAATGCTACTGAGTGGACAGGTAGGAGAATTCATGCAAAAGAGAATCTTTGACCTAAGTGATACTTTAATATCTAATAATCTGTCTCCATATTGTTTGTGAACATATGCAATCTTAAATGACCATGATATGCTGGAAGGTCTTAGAAAAGGTAGCTAATCTTTCATCACAAGCCAAACATTTAAAAGATCATATGTTTCACGGCCTACGTTATCCTCAATGCTCCTCATCAGTCAAGTACAGAAAACCAGGGATCGTGTAGCAACCTGGAACTCAAGGATGACCAGTCTGGTCACTTCGATTTACGTATGCGTATGTGCCTATATCAGTTGCGCCGATAAGGTGTAGGTCATTTAACACAAACCATACAGTAAAATGGCATGTGTTCCTGGGACTACACAGAATGTTACGATGCCCAGGACTCAGGGATGATTGTCAATGTCATGTGTTCCTGGGCCTAACCAGACTGCTTTGAAAATCCAGGACTCAGGGATACCAGGTCTGGTCGCTTAGACTACTTGTGTGTGTAATTACCAGTAGCCCTACGAGCTTGAGTATGGAGATGAACGAGGAATGCCGAAGTAATCTATATTCCAAAGTAATACAATTTATTCCAATCAAGTAATAAAGTTACAAAACGAAACATAGGTACATACCAACACGATTCAACGTCCTCCCAAATAGCCTAACAGTCTACTAAGTATACCATAATTATTTAAGAGACTATAGCACAAAGGTGTGCTAGGAGGTTCTGTTAAAGATTGACTCCAAGAACCAAGTCAAGCATCCTTATTTATCCCACCTAGACAGACCAATTCCAAACTCCCCATTGCATCTATAACAGGATCACCTCACCTTGGCTAAAACAATGAAACAAAGAAACCGGCATTCACACATTTACATATATTCAATTAGCACTATCCAAAGCGAGACCCTTGTTCTTGCAGGATTCTTCATCCGGTAAACATTTGCCTGTAACAAACGATAACATGTACAGCATTGAAACCTGTTGGAGAGTTTATGCCTTTATGCGACACACATTAAAAGACTGAACATCAGTGAGGTTAATCCAACGAAAGTCATATTTCTACATTGTTGGTTTGTCCATCCTGATACCTGGTTCATCTGAGCGGAAGGGGCTACCTTGGCTACCTTGCTCTGTAGATCTTGCCTGTTATAGCCTGAGCAACAGACTTTTAAAACACCTTAATGAAAAAGGTTTCAATCCAGTAGCGGATTATGTCACTTTTGAATGATGTATCTGTGCCATTTCACGTTGGAGGTCGAGCTGTGTCTGTAATGGCGTTGAAACAGCCGTAAAACATCCTCTCAAAGATTACTCACCGGAAACCTTCTGGGTAGATTAGGTGAATAGCCTAGTTGTTCAATTCTTCTCCTTTATTGAGATTTTTGTAAAGCTTTTTGCTGTTATGAAACAGTGTCTGTAGCTCTCCTGTATTCTGCAGCATCCTCAATGAGAGCAGAGTGGTTGGTATTTTGTGCTATTCGTTGACAATGTGTAGTGGTGTGCCCTGACACAAAAACACACATGCACACAAACACACACCCACGCACACACCAGACACTTGCTCAATAGCACATACAGGCCATTGCAGAAATAGCACAGATTCCATTATAAATTAAGCAAGCGTCTGTTTGTGTGTGTGTACTCTCTTTTTTGTGTGCATGCGTGTTTGTGCATTTCAGTTCTTGTGAGAAATAAATTTTCCTATAGCTGTGATAGATTTCCATCATGGTTATTTTTCCCCTTGTGACTAGGCTGCTGTAACCCCATTGCCTGCCTGTTGCCCTCTGTGTGTAGGGTGGCCTCAGTGTGCTTACTCACAACAGGAGATCAATTCATTATGAAAACAGCAGGCCTCCCCAACGACAGTTTCTGCACAAAAGAGTTTGGAGACCACCTTGGTGGCGGCACTTAGCAGTTGGAGAATCTGACCAGTACAGAAAGGTTGCTGGTTTGAATCCCAAGCCTGCGAATATATATTTATTTACACTGCTCAAAAAAATTAAGGGAACACTTAAATCACACATTGGGTCTTGATGAACGAAATATATTAAAGATAAATCTTTTCTGTCCATTGTGTAATTCATTGAGAACAAAATGACGTAACAACGGTCAATAGAAACCAAAATCACCAACCAATTGAGGGCTGGATTAAAACTTACACCGAAAATCAAGGTAAACAATTGAAATCACAGGCTGTTCCAACTTGTGTGAATTTCATAAAGTGAAATTCATGCTTTATGAAAGGCTGTTCCAACTCATAAAGTGACTCAGTAGTGTGTATGGTCCCCATGTGCCTGTGTGCAGTCCCGACAACGTCAACGTTTGTATGTAACGTTTGTATGTAACCTTTTTGGGATTCAAACTCACAGCCTTGGTGTTGGTAGTGTGAGCCTCAAAAGACCACTGCATTGCCTGTGCACAATACTGTTATAAACAGGACATGATTGCCATCCATAAAAGTAACCGCAACTGGTAACTATATAACCAAATAAACCATGTGAACACTGGCAATGTCTTTCAAAATGGAGCATGACTGACAGCAAGGCAAAGGAGTAATTCAGAGGGCCGCTGGATAGGGTCAGTATTACAAACTGAACCACTTTAAACCATCACAAATACATCTTTGTTGATAAAGCAGGCTTCTACTGAGCCAAAACCCGACAGTGTCTGCAAAATATCATTGGCCAAAAAGCAACTGTCCATGTGCCTGGACAACATGGGGGAAACATTCCTGTGTGCAGCCATATCGGAAGAAGGGGTGGTAGGACATAAGCCACATCTTGGGTTTTACAATGCTGTGACTGCTCTCCTCATTGAGTTCCTCAATTAAATTGTGTGATAATGTTGCCAATATCTGATTCCTGACCCCCGACCTGGCATCATTATGTCCTTTTCATTATGGAGATGGAAGATCTCATGCCGCCATCCACATGAGCATGTCACCTACCTACAGCTCATGGATAAGCCATGTCATGACATCACTCGTCACCAATGTCACGTTTGGGTTTCCAATGCCAAAATATTTTTCCCGCAGTGCATGGCAAAATGAAGATATTCATTTTGACATGGACAAGATATCATGGCCAAATGCCGAAGACAGAATTGACGCAAATTAGTGCAGTGTGTGCTAAACATTGACATTTCTTTTATTTCTTCCTGATAGTATTTGTTATAATTGATTAGACAAAAAAAACATGTTTCTGTAAAGTTTTTTTTGCATCAATGATTGTAGATGTCTACGTTGATCACACTTGATTATGGGATTGAAATTAAGGATATTATTTTCTGTCATTTGTGATGGGTAATGTACAGTTAGAGTTTGCCTAATGTGAAAACATTTAAATAAACTGTTACAGATTCCCTTTAGCACTTCAAAGAGTCATTTTGAAACATGTATCTTACATTGTTTGGTCTTGGCCTAACTGATTGTGACTTAACTGAAAAAATTGCACTATGTTATGTTTTGATGATTTAATGAATGTACTTGTTGTATTTCACCAAATGCTTAGTGGTTGAATCACTGATCTTCTGGTGAAAGATGGTTACAAACCAAATGAAAGCAAAATCGGTTGTTTTGAATGCAAGATTTAATGATTTACGAGTATGATCTGTTTGGAGTCTTGTACTAAGAGTTTTGAAACGCTGCACCATACTACTGATAATAGTACCAAAGTGACTGAAAAAACTAAGAAATGCCTGAGAGGCCAACAATTACTTTGAAAGAGTTACAAAGTTCAGTGGCTGGGAGTGGTGTAATGGTGTACTAATCAACTATATCAAGAGCTCTGCATAAAGCATGAGTAACCCAGCTACGGTGTGGAAGGTTTTGTGTTCTGCATTTTTACAATATTTTTAGTGTTATCAGATCATTAATCAAACTTTAATTAATCTATCTATAACGAACACCATGTTCGAACATAAGGATGCTCATAAGTGTACGTGGTACCAGAGCACCTTAGGCCGAAGGTCGATGATTGATTTTGTGATCGTGTCATCGGATCTGAGGCCGTATGTTTTAGACACTCGGGTAAAGGGAGGGGCGGAGCTGTCAACCGATCACCATCTGGTGGTGAGTTGGGTCAGGGGGTGGGAGAAGACTCTGGACAGACCGGGAAAGCCCAAACGGGTAGTGCGGGTGAACTGGGAACGTCTGGAGGAGGCCCCCGTCCGAAAGATCTTCAACTCACACCTCCGGCGGAGCTTTTCTGGCATCCCTG